>JARACY010000909.1:0-71666 GCA_029255725.1 Scrobipalpa atriplicella
ACGAGCCTAGGTAAGTTTAAGGGCAAAATTAATAAAATAAAACGTTAGTAAAACTGCAAAGCATGTTAGTGAGCCGTTTCGTAAATACCTAGGTAAGTTGCTAAGGAAGGATGGGTAGTTAGGTTTAACTACTTAACGACGGAAAATGGTTAAGTGTACTATAAAGTTGCGATCTTCACTTTTACAGCAAACGTTTAACGTTGAGTTATTAAATAAGATGAGACTTTTCGCGTAAAATTCCTGTTTTATAGCAAAATTTTCCATGCTGGACTAATGCTGGACGATTTTGCAATTATTATTATTAAACATGCAATTAATATTAATTAATTTTGAATTGCCATTTGAAATTAATTTCCACCATTTCTATTTACGAGGCAGAACAGTGAAAAATTCAAACTCATCATTAATCATATGCGCAGAACAACAAATTTGTCAAGCTCGGTCGCCGGCGGCCATGGGCAAATGGTAGAGCAAATAATTAATGAACCCGACCCAAAACTCCAAATTACGGTACGTATCTCGTCATACCATCGAGGGTCAGCAGCTTTTACTTCAGTGGTACGCAATAAAGATGATATGGGTAATATTTATGGGTTTATCAAGAAATTATGAAAAGGGATGCGGATCGACAAAAAAAAAAGATATTTTTTGGGTTCACGAAATACTGATGCGAAGTTTTTCGTAAATAAGTAATTATATGAATTGTTAAATAAAGTACAAAATTTCAAGTGGTGTCGGTTCAGAATAGCATCTCCTGGCCTCACAAACACCGGGAAATCTTCCAGGGTACTGACAGCAGTGGTTCTAATGAATGCTATCTTGCTTTGCGCTTACCAGCAACCTACCCTCTCAATGTATGTTCAGTAGTGCACTTTTTGCAAAATTTTGCAAATTATTTTCACCATGCATATGCTACTATCATATAGATACCAAGAACAGTAAAGGTAGCAAGACCAAAGACGTTTAAGATAGTATATAAAGTAAGCTCACATTTTTCTCCAATCCAGAATTCCATACATATTTCGCAACTCTACAGAGAGAAAATTCCAAACCTTGCAAAAATGCATTGCATGTGTCAGGAATTTGATTTTTATAGTTGTTAAAGTGAAAACGTATTTTAAAACATACAAACCAACAGGAACTTGAAGTAGAGCCCGTGGACCCGTAACTGCAGTGAATTTTGTTAGGAACAAACTGCGATAATTAGGTGGTTCGAGTCTGAGTTCCAGCTTGATTTAATCTTGGTAGCAGAAGATAAGAGCAAGAATGTTATTAATATGCAACTCACACTGAATCAAGCTGCAACCCAGACTGGAATTATTCACTGTAGGTACGTCTGTGTGCCGATGCTGAACCGCCAATGAATTAATAATGAAATGAGACATAAATCAGACAGCAATACGTCACCCGTTTCCGTACAATCTGTACAATTAACGTTGACAACATGGTTCTGGCCTGCACGTGACGTCTCTGTAGCAATCGCAGTAATTGACAGTTTCATACTACGCTCGGTAATCCTTGCTACGGCCTGTGCTACGGCGTAGCATCGTAGCATTAATAGTTTTTTTTTGTACACCGTGGGACATATGAAAAATTATGTTTACAGCGCAGGGGCGAAAGGTCCAAACATAGATGCAAGAAAGCAAACTGAAGATTAATTTATAACTACTGATACTGATTTCAATACAGATTTCACCATTATTTTTTGACCTAGTATCGTAGCATATGTGAAGGAAATTTCTTTGCGGAACCAAAAATCCGCCAATAAATTCAGTAATAGGGTCCCGTTTTTACCTTTTGGTATATACCTATAGTATTGAAAATTGAAAGTCTTGCGTCAGCATAGCTATCGTCAGATAGTTTATGAAAACTCGATAGAAGAAGAAGAAGTTTGAAAGAAGACAGAAAAAGTATTGAAAATTGGATGTCTTGCTGTCGATATAATATATTTTATGAAAAACTTAAAATGTTTTAAATATAGCGTCAGCGGGCAGTAAAAACAATTTCGTTAATGCATTTCAATTTGAAGCAAATGTGATATTATCAACATGTGGTGACAGGGTGACATGACATCCACAGAATAATTAATAACAGCCCGTGAAAACCGATTAAATTGCGGCAGCTTTTTTTAGATTTCTGTATCTATCGATTCGTGAAAGCATGACATAACTAGATCTTAACTAAAACTATTGCCGACCCTTTCTGTTCGGATTTAGAAGGATTTAGTTGGTGTGTGCACAACCGAATTTCCTCCAATCACAATAATTCCAATTTAACTATGAACAACCGACGCAATCAACACTGAAATTTCAATTAGTGTTCTACCTATTGGTACACCATTTACTAACAGATGATAATTATATCATCACCCTAGCCTAGGCGTTCGATGATGAGCAATATGTTTCACTAAATGGACATATTGAACACATCCATTCAATACTAAGCGACACTGGGCGTGGGCATATGTCTAACATAGGGTATATTCCAACACTAAGGGTGTAGTCCAACTCTAGGGTATAGTCCACTACTAGGTATAGAGGTATAATCTAGTATTTACTGCTCACAGATATCAAGGCTATTGACTGAACTGGTGTGCCTAACTGTACAGGGTTATTGACCGCGATTAAACGAAATTTTAATAGACGAGTTAATTTCATCTCATGTTTACTTATCATTATCATCTAAGTATTATTAGTATTGTAAAATAATGAGCATATGTAGGTAGGTACGCTGTGTGTGCAAAACTACAACAAATCAACGATATTCTATAAAATAAGTAAATATATTTAAATGTAACAAATAAAGCAGTTTTATCATTAAAAGTTGGCGCAGGTGACAATAATATTAAATTACTTTTGTATTTATTTTGAGAAGTATTTCATTGAAATTCTGCGTCTGGAAAATTTTGCTTCAAGATTCGAATTTGGTCGATACTCTCCCAGACTACAACACATTTATCCATAGATCAGAAAATGACAGATATGGTTTATTTTAGTTAAATTGGAATTATTGTGATTGGAGGAAATTCGGTTGTGCACACACCAACTAAATCCTTCTAAATCCGAACAGAAAGGGTCGGCAATAGTTTTAGTTAAGATCTAGTTATGTCATGCTTTCACGAATCGATAGATACAGAAATCTAAAAAAAGCTGCCGCAATTTAATCGGTTTTCACGGGCTGTTATTAATTATTCTGTGGATGTCATGTCACCCTGTCACCACATGTTGATAATATCACATTTGCTTCAAATTGAAATGCATTAACGAAATTGTTTTTACTGCCCGCTGACGCTATATTTAAAACATTTTAAGTTTTTCATAAAATATATTATATCGACAGCAAGACATCCAATTTTCAATACTTTTTCTGTCTTCTTTCAAACTTCTTCTTCTTCTATCGAGTTTTCATAAACTATCTGACGATAGCTATGCTGACGCAAGACTTTCAATTTTCAATACTATAGGTATATACCAAAAGGTAAAAACGGGACCCTATTACTGAATTTATTGGCGGATTTTTGGTTCCGCAAAGAAATTTCCTTCACATATGCTACGATACTAGGTCAAAAAATAATGGTGAAATCTGTATTGAAATCAGTATCAGTAGTTATAAATTAATCTTCAGTTTGCTTTCTTGCATCTATGTTTGGACCTTTCGCCCCTGCGCTGTAAACATAATTTTTCATATGTCCCACGGTGTACAAAAAAAAACTATTAATGCTACGATGCTACGCCGTAGCACAGGCCGTAGCAAGGATTACCGAGCGTAGTATGAAACTGTCAATTACTGCGATTGCTACAGAGACGTCACGTGCAGGCCAGAACCATGTTGTCAACGTTAATTGTACAGATTGTACGGAAACGGGTGACGTATTGCTGTCTGATTTATGTCTCATTTCATTATTAATTCATTGGCGGTTCAGCATCGGCACACAGACGTACCTACAGTGAATAATTCCAGTCTGGGTTGCAGCTTGATTCAGTGTGAGTTGCATATTAATAACATTCTTGCTCTTATCTTCTGCTACCAAGATTAAATCAAGCTGGAACTCAGACTCGAACCACCTAATTATCGCAGTTTGTTCCTAACAAAATTCACTGCAGTTACGGGTCCACGGGCTCTACTTCAAGTTCCTGTTGGTTTGTATGTTTTAAAATACGTTTTCACTTTAACAACTATAAAAATCAAATTCCTGACACATGCAATGCATTTTTGCAAGGTTTGGAATTTTCTCTCTGTAGAGTTGCGAAATATGTATGGAATTCTGGATTGGAGAAAAATGTGAGCTTACTTTATATACTATCTTAAACGTCTTTGGTCTTGCTACCTTTACTGTTCTTGGTATCTATATGATAGTAGCATATGCATGGTGAAAATAATTTGCAAAATTTTGCAAAAAGTGCACTACTGAACATACATTGAGAGGGTAGGTTGCTGGTAAGCGCAAAGCAAGATAGCATTCATTAGAACCACTGCTGTCAGTACCCTGGAAGATTTCCCGGTGTTTGTGAGGCCAGGAGATGCTATTCTGAACCGACACCACTTGAAATTTTGTACTTTATTTAACAATTCATATAATTACTTATTTACGAAAAACTTCGCATCAGTATTTCGTGAACCCAAAAAAATATCTTTTTTTTTTGTCGATCCGCATCCCTTTTCATAATTTCTTGATAAACCCATAAATATTACCCATATCATCTTTATTGCGTACCACTGAAGTAAAAGCTGCTGACCCTCGATGGTATGACGAGATACGTACCGTAATTTGGAGTTTTGGGTCGGGTTCATTAATTATTTGCTCTACCATTTGCCCATGGCCGCCGGCGACCGAGCTTGACAAATTTGTTGTTCTGCGCATATGATTAATGATGAGTTTGAATTTTTCACTGTTCTGCCTCGTAAATAGAAATGGTGGAAATTAATTTCAAATGGCAATTCAAAATTAATTAATATTAATTGCATGTTTAATAATAATAATTGCAAAATCGTCCAGCATTAGTCCAGCATGGAAAATTTTGCTATAAAACAGGAATTTTACGCGAAAAGTCTCATCTTATTTAATAACTCAACGTTAAACGTTTGCTGTAAAAGTGAAGATCGCAACTTTATAGTACACTTAACCATTTTCCGTCGTTAAGTAGTTAAACCTAACTACCCATCCTTCCTTAGCAACTTACCTAGGTATTTACGAAACGGCTCACTAACATGCTTTGCAGTTTTACTAACGTTTTATTTTATTAATTTTGCCCTTAAACTTACCTAGGCTCGTATTTATAAAGCGATCTCAAGATTGAGAGCAATATTAAATATGGATTTGACAGACCGTTTTGTACTGAAATGACATTTCTGATACGAACTCAAACTCGCTGTCACTCTTGAGAGCTGATTATAAATACGGGCCCTAGACATTTACCTCGTAAATAGGCAGGCCTGTCTCACTCTGCACTTTAGGTATGAAACCGGTTACCGAACGGCGGCCTAAGGCGCTCGGGTTGTCGATCGTCTCGATGAACGTGCAATCATCTGCCTTCCAGTTGTCTCGTTACGAATTGTGTCGCGCGCTAGCCAGCCCTAACACGTGTACTTGACTGTGTGCGTAACCGTCAGTGTTTTTTAAAGCTTTTATTTAACTTGCATTGTATCTAACTAACTAACTAACTAACTATGTGTGTTCGGGTGGAATCTTGCAACTCAATTTTGAAGCAGTTATCTTCAACCGATTGAGCTGAAATTTTGCACTCTTATGTTAATCCGGTGACAATGCAATATTATGATATCATCGAGCTGATCTCTTGATGGAGTTGACAGATATCCACTGGGTCTCCCTCATGGAAAGTGATAAGATATCTAAATTTAAGCTCATTATATTTGTTGTCTTGAGCAGTTTCTATTACATATGATGACCAAGGTCAAATGATGAAGCCGACAGGTAGCCGTCGGAACTGCCTCGTCGGAAGTGCTAAGATAGCCGAATTCGAGCGCATTATATTTGTTGTCTTAAGCAGTTTCTATTACACATGATGACCAGGGTCTAATGATGAAGCCGACAGGTAGCCGTTGGAACTGCCTCGTCGGAAGTGTTAAGATAGCAGAGTTTGGGCTCATTATATTTGTTGTCTTGAGCAGTTTCTATTACACATGATGACGAGGGTCTAATGACGAAGCCGACAGGAAGCCGTCGGAACTGCCTCGTCGTAAGTGCTAAGATACCCGAGTTCGGGCTCATTGTATTTTTTGTCTTAAGCAGTTTCTATTACACATGATGACGAGGGTCTAATGACGAAGCCGACAGGAAGCCGTCGGAACTGCATCGTCGGAAGTGCTAAGATACCCGAGTTTGGGCTCATTGTATTTGTTGTCTTAAGCAGTTTTCATTACACATGATGACGAGGGTCTAATGACGAAGCCGACAGGAAGCCGTCGGAACTGCCTCGTCGGAAGTGCTAAGATACCCGAGTTCGGGCTCATTGTATTTGTTGTCTTGAGCAGTTTCTATTGCACATGATGACAAGGGTCTAATGAAGAAGCCGACTGATAGCCATCGGTACTACCTTGTCGAAAGTGCTAAGATGGTCGAGTGTGAGCTCATTATATTTGTTGTCTTGAGCAGTTTCTATTATACATTATGACGAGCTTGCCCCCTCACAGTTTTTTTTTTAAACAGTTCGCCAAACGACTTCAAAGTCGTTGCCGCTATGGTGCATCTCGTTTGGGGTGGTGAGAGGGGTTTAAACACACAGAAGGAGAAAAGTTAAAGTTAAAACGTGTGTGTCAACGTAGCGAGACTGCTTGGGGCTTGCCCCCCTCACAGGAAAATAAATATTTAGAACAATTTTTGAAGTCGTTACCGCTATGGCGCATCTCGACTCGACTCCCACAGTCCCCAAGTCGGCTTGCCTCTAGCTTGCCCCACATAGAAACAGAAAAGTTTGGACGTATTTTTAAAGTAGTCAACGTAGCGTAATTGGGGGGTTGAGCCCCCCTCACAGAAAAAGAACAGTTTAAACTGTTTTAAACAATTAATTCACATGTGTTTTTGAAGTAGGTAGTTGCTGTGTGACTAAAATGTAAAAAATAAATTATAAGTAAAAAAACTTTTTAAAACAAGCTTTTATTTTTTTAAATGCGCTAAAAAGAATAAAATAAAATTTTCCTTTAAAACTTTTACTATCAATTTACAACGTCATTACATAATTTTTATAATATAAAAGCTTGTCGCGAGATTGCTTAAAGCTTGTGTAGATAAACAAACAAATCACATACTTAATCTCATAACCTGTGTTAAATCTCGCGACAAGCTTTTATATTATAAAAATTATGTAATGACGTTGTAAATTGATAGTAAAAGTTTTAAAGGAAAATTTTATTTTATTCTTTTTAGCGCATTTAAAAAAATAAAAGCTTGTTTTAAAAAGTTTTTTTACTTATAATTTTTCACTATTTGAGCAAGCGTTGTAGGGTAGTGAGATTTCTGTACCGTTAGGTACTATTCGTTATTCTGTGCTATAGGTAACTTACCAAGCGCGGTTGTAAACTAAACTACGATCTACTACTGTACAGTCAAGGTAATGCCAGACAACATAATTTTTTTTAATCATATTTCTTTTAGTAAAAATATCTATATTATAATATCAATAGGAATGAATAGGTAATCGGTAAGTAAAATTTAATAAAATAAAACGTTAAAACTACAAAAAAATTAGTAGTATAACATTATTATAAAGACTATTTTAAAAAGAAAATACAAGTGCCTAATGTACAGCTATAACAATTCGTATAATCTGTGAACAATATCGTCAACAGAGTTAATAAGAAACTCGCAAATCGTTGCTGCAGTATATCGCCCCATATATTCTGGCATGTGCTGTGCTTGTGACAGCCCTGTGCAAAATTAAAAGTTGTTTTGCGTTTTTGTTTACTAGTTTTCCATCACGTGAGTACGCTCGTGAACTGAACAGTTTTTCCGAGAAAATAAGGTAATTTCCCGCGGAAAGCAGTTAGCGTCTTTTATTAATCGCTGTGCTTGTGACAACCCTTTGCAAATTGTAAATTGTACTTGCTTGTATTTATTTCATACTAGATTTTTGCCCTGTGGTTCTCAAGAGCTTTCCTGTGGCAATAATTTTGCTTTCATTACGAGTCATCACTAAACTGGGGAAAAACATTCCAGCATTCAAATAGTTTAATGTAACTAATGTGGTAGGTTGTACCTAAATGTATTCTTCTTTTTCCGTCGTGTAGGTTTCCGAATCGATCGACCCGATGTATAGGTACCCTGGTGTCACGAGTTTTTAACTCGCATATTAGCACAGCTTTAGGCCTCTGACATGGTTTGTTTAACGACCACTATTAAAGACAGGCCGGGACCGACGACGGCTTAACGTGCCCTCCGAAGCACGAAATCTTTTTTTTTCCGGACAATTGATTCAGCCTGCAATGTTCTAACCAAACTGGGGAAATCTCACAAAGTAATAAATTTGCAAATATTAACTTTACGTTCCCTCCCTAGGAATCGAACCCAGGACCTCCGGATCGAAATCCCATGGATCAGACTACTAGACCACGGAGGCAGGCACAAAGATAAATAAGAGAGACGCTAGGGGTTGTTTAGCGATAACAAGGACCTCCCGTTGATTGACTAAGTTGACGTTTGTGTTGACCAAATTTAGACAAAGAGCTAGCAGCGGCATTGGTTCTTACATTTAGGTAAGTAATACTTGTTAATCTTTTAAGATTTTTAGAAAATGACGTATCATGA
The DNA here is from genome assembly GCA_029255725.1 of Scrobipalpa atriplicella. NCBI lineage: Eukaryota > Metazoa > Arthropoda > Insecta > Lepidoptera > Gelechiidae > Scrobipalpa > Scrobipalpa atriplicella. The sequence continues at coordinate 8,762 of JARACY010000909.1, forward strand.
TGACAAAAAAATACCTCAGAGTATACAGATATATTACTTTTTAGTCAGGAAGTTAGCTGATAAGGGTTGCTTAGGCAACAAAACAGAAATATACACCTAATTCTTTAGATGTTTATTAAACACTGTTTTAAAACACTGATTAGATTTTAAAAACCATTTGTCTTAGCTGCCTCTTAGACTAGCCACCATATGACCGGTCCTTTGATGTTATTGAGGTTTAGGGTCAGTGGTTAATTACGCATAAAGAGGGTCCAGAGTACATTAGTAACTCTAATGAACTAATAAAGGACCCTGTGCAGAACATTATACATTAGGGCGAATCTCTGAATAGAGAAAGCTGAAATTTAATTTGGGAAGTGAATGCTTTTGGTTAGCTGAAGGTTACGTAGCAGAATAGAACCCTCTATAATTTTGCAGGAAGAAACAGCTTCCCGTAAAGTAAACATATTTTCAGTCAACGAAACTGAACTTCCACAAAGAAATATTCTTCAGGGAATAAAAAAAGTACTTCCCCTTACAAAATGACGACTATCTTGATCAGACACTTCGTATCCAGTTAATAAATATTAGTTATCATAACACCCGAAGTACAGGTTAGGGTCAATACCTAATATCAATCTTAAAAGCATATCCGCAGAGACCAAGAGGGATACAAATACGACCTTTCGAGGGTTGTTATCGTCTTGACTCCGATGACCTGAATATCGAGGACTCTGTATATTAAAATATATTTTATTTGGTTAGATGTAATTAAATAATGTCAAGTTGAAAGACGAAAGTTTGTATTTTCATCCATGACTTCTGGATCAAGTGAGCTTGAATATGACTGGAGGCTGAAATGGTACAATAATAATAATTGGTAAGTAGAGTTAGGTACATTTATAGATTTTTCAAAGGAATCTTATAAATTACAAAAATATTTTTTTTCAAGTGTAACAAAACTAATTAAAATCAAATACAACAATAAAAAATACGTATTTTACATAAATTATTTAATTTTAAAGTTGTTTATATTTTAAATAGGTAAAAAAATATATTTTTAGATTATCAGGGTATCAATATAAGTTTTATTACTTAACCAGTCTTCTCTGTAGCAAACTCCTAACACGTCTGCTCACTTGTAAAAGCTCGTTGGAGTTTGTAAGTTTGACAAGCTTCGTAGTTCGTCATAGGGGTTTGAGCTAGTAGAAAGTTGGAGGCTTACCTTTGTACTCATAGTTACCTACTGTACTGATAGAACTTACATACATACCTACATGATACATAATGTGTACCATTTTCCATACAAACGCTCTACACCTTATCCGTTCGTCAAATAGCAAGCAACCCTATTTCACAGATTATTTTGCGCCCGTATTTGCAGCATAGGCATAGGCAAAGCAAATCTTACTAGGTAAATCTGGGTAAATAAGTTACATCCTATACTTGTAGTACAATCGTAGCCGTAACTATACGGGGTGTAAGGGACAGTGTCCCGCAAACTGATAGGGGTTGCTCAGTCAACGATACTGAACACATATCACCAGGATTTTTTTTCAGGAAAAGAAAAAAAAATTTGCTTTTCCATACAAATTGTCTGATCGAGGTGGTCATTTTGTATGAAAAAGCAAATTTTTTTTTTCATTTCCTGAAAAAAAATCCTGGTGGGAGTTGTTCAGTTTCGTTGACTGAGCAACCCCTATAAGTTTGCGGGACGCTGTCCCTTACACCCCGTATAGGTAATGCTACGTCATAGCAATAGCCATAGTTGTATTACCTACCTACTACGAATTCATCAAAATAGAAACTTCTGAAACTTGAAGCTTGTTTTAAATAAAATTGAATGCGTTAGATAAGCATTTTCTTAGGCTTTAAACTGAATATTCACACTCAAATATATAAATATTTAGGATAGCTTATATCGTTAAAATAAAATAAACCTATTGTCACCACGACTGACAAGTTTTGAGGGCATTTTAGATAGGATAAATAGAGCAGCTTATTTTATTTTTATTCTAATTCAGCAGGCAGGAAGTAGTGTTCAAACCGAAGAATTAAATTTATCACTACTAATTTCACTATCTCATCCACAAACTCAACTTTGTTCCAACATTCAAACTAGAAACTCGTAAATTACCTTTCCGAAATGATGGTGCTGTTATACTGAAAGTTTTCCAACTAAAGATTGACGGTGGAATTGTAACTACCTAAAAGCGTTAATGGATTCCGTTTCCTAGGAATTTATTCTGGGATTTCCTATAGAGACGGGGCTATGTGGAACTGAATTGCAAGTCCTCTTGTTTTCTGTTTGAACGGAGGTAATTCTAAATTCAGGGATCTCAATTTTCAGTGCTAATCTCCTTATGACCCTTCCTTTCGGTGAGGGATTCAAACACAATCTTGGAAGGGACAATACAAAATTGTAGACCTTTCGAGCGAAGAGGTAGTTTGTGCGAACTTACCTAACACCCTTTATTTTATAACTTGTAAAAAAAATAAAAAACAATCTTTCAGTACAAAAAAATTGTACTTATAGGAAACAAAAACTTTTTTTAAAATAAGTAATCAAAGAAGTTTGTTCACAAAGTATCTCATCACGTTTATTCAAATTATAGAAGCAAGGTTTTATTTAAGCATTCTATCACATTTCTTTTATTTAAGCATACGTTGTCAATTCTCCTGCTAACCTAGTTTTCCTTTTCAGCTGCCACCTTTACCAGCAGCCGGGCAGTCAGAGCTGGCACAGACTCAGACAAAGTTCGCCCTTGAGGTTCGCCTCGAGAACGGTGAGGAGACTAAACGCGATAAATTCTCAACAAACACTTTGAGAACAGCGTAAATCGGAGCGGTGAAGCTGTGTTTATTTATCTTTATACGTATTTAGGTAAAACATAGGAATTATAATTTATCCCGACGTTTCGTGGTCACGACCACTACAATTAAAACATTGTCGAAACTTCGGGATAAAAGGTAATTCCTATGTTTAACCTTAATACGTATCGCGAATTGACCCCTTAAAATAGTAAAATGAATTACCTACATACATCAATGCCTGTAAGTAAATCTTGTACGAACTTGGTCAAGTTTGCCCGATACATTATAATTTCGGTAATTTCCATTACTTACTATAATTATTTAAATTAAAACAAAGAACACCTAATTGAAGTACCTACTCAATAAAATTATGTTTTTTCAGGAAAACTGACTCTTTTAGAAAAACTACCTAACAATTTTGTCCCCTGGGAAACTAAATTACTTAGCTGGTAAAATTAATTTTCCTTTTACCTCGCACGACAGTCACCAAGTCAAGCGGTATGTCCGGATGAAACATTATATTTCTAAAGGAATTCTACCGACTACATGGACTTAACTGAATCAACACGAGAGAGAAAATTTCATTATAAATGTCACGCCGCATTTAAGTTGTTCTGTGAAACGAACTGTGCCAGAGTTATGAGTGAAATCTTTAGTGTTCATAGAGATAGCGTTTAGCACTCTGGGTTTCAACGCCACTCAAATGGAAACGATCCTCTTGTGTGCAGATGACAGTGGAGTCAAAAGGGTATTTTTTTACAGGACATGGATTTGCCCTTGACTCTAGACACGAAAGAGACAGAGTCTACAATAGAGTGATACACCCAAAAGATGCCACTTTGCTCTAACTTTGAAAAATTGTAAGCATTCGAAAACACATCCCTACAAAAGTAGTGAATTCTTTTCTTTTAACTATGTGCATTGTAAAATATGAATTGGGAGCTATTAGTGTGGATTTCCCTAAATTCAGAGTAGGCTCGTGCCACTTGGTGGGGATGTATAATTATATAATTATGAGCAGATGATAAGTGCGTATTGTTAGAATTAGCAAATAAGTAAGGATGATAATTCTGCAGTGCGTCTAGTTGTCCGATGGTAGAAGGGAGCTGGTGTGATTATGTTTCCTGATTTTACACAGAAAAATCGCATTATGCTCCTCAAATGCGCAAAAACAAAACACAGGAAAGCGGACGTAATAAACCCTAAAAAGTACAGTCGTAAAAGAAAATATGTCGTCGGATTCACGCCATATTACATATGCAAATGAACACGCACGTTAAACATAAAATATTTTTTCGCTCCATTCCTTAGGGCCTTGGGAATAAATATACCATAATACAGACAACATGAAAGTATGATTGAAAAGCTGTTGATAAATTTCTTATCCGAATGACTGCTGAATTCATTTTTGATTTTTCCTACTATTTAATGTTTGCTGCAAATAGCAATGCATTGTCTTAGCTTATCATGTAAAATGGTAATGGATTATTTATAGTTTAAACTTGTTAAAATCTACAGATTATAATGACCGCAATACAATAAAGGAAGTATCAGAAATAGTTATAGTTAGTTATAGATTGTTATCGCAAGTCAGGCAGCCCCTCAGAAGAGTAATTATGACATTGGGAGCTAAGTAGCGCTCCGGCAGCGACTTCTCTAATCAGTGGGCACCCCCTTGCGGAACCTACCACCATAAAAGTCAGATGAAAATATATAGTCAGAGATAAATATACTACGACAAATTGTTATACAAAGCAATACCGTCTATCAGTCTACTGTAACTTGTAACTACGGAGACAATAACCATATTTTTTTTCTATTTGGTAAATAAACAGAATGTTTATTTATATGTATTTGTACCCACTGTGCTATCGGACTAAGAAAAATACCTACCTGAATTTCCAATTAAAGTTCAAAAAACCGTCCACGACTGCAGCGGATTTGCAACGGATCTTCAAATCAAATCAAATAATACTTTATTGTACACAGGAAAACACAAATGAAACATACATAACATGACATAAGTGTACAGAAGGCGGCCTTATTGCTAAGGTAGCAAGGCAACCTGGGGATCTTCTAACTTTATTATCACTAAACACAAAAAGTCTTTATTCTGAGCACAGATAAAAATCTCCAAATAACTTACTGTGACATTTTTATGACAATTTCGTACTGAATGATTGTCAATGATTATCAAAAATTAAAAAAACAATCACCGATTTATCTTTTTTTATATAAAAAATTTGACAGTGTAAACAAATCTGTAGTTTATTTTTAATATTTAGATGAGTTTATTTGATTATTTAATTTAATGTTTAAACATACTGAGTTGATACACCTATGGCACAAGAAACCAAAAAGGCACATAGAGGTCAGGGGTCTGGAGAAAGAGGTAAAGTCACTTTTTGCACAGATTTGGACAAATCTGTAATCACCAGCAGCTTACTGCGGCGAGGATGGGTGCAAGTTGGCCCAGAAGACGATTGGAACCTTTACTGGGCGTACACACAACATTGTAGAAACGTGTTCAGCTTCGAAAGTGGTTACAGAATGAATGATAACCAGCTGATTAACCATTTCCCTAACCATTTTGAACTATCACGCAAAGATTTGTTGGTAAAAAATATCAAGCGTTACAGAAGAGAACTCGAAAGAGAAATGAGCCCTTTAGCAGAGAAAGCAGAAGTACTTACACCAACTGGGCAGGTTACCACTCGCTACGTGCATTTAGATTTTATTCCCGTCACATACGTATTACCAGCCGATTATAACATGTTTGTGGAAGAATACAGAAAATCTCCTCAATGTACGTGGATAATGAAGCCTTGCGGGAAATCACAGGGAGCTGGGATTTTCCTCATAAACAAACTATCAAAACTAAAGAAGTGGTCTCGAGAAGCGAAACCAGCGTTTTCCTCACAACTCACTAGCAAAGAAGTGTACGTGATATCACGTTACATCGACAATCCGCTTCTGATTGGTGGTAAGAAGTTTGATCTGCGGTTGTATGTGTTAGTGACATCATTCCGCCCTCTAAAAGCGTATCTCTTCCAACACGGCTTTTGTCGATTTTGTACTGTGAAATACGATACAAGTGTAACTGAATTGGATAACATGTACGTTCACTTGACGAATGTTAGCGTGCAGCGTCACGGGGGAGACTACAATAGTTTACACGGAGGAAAAATGAGTATTCAGAACTTTCGCTTTTACCTAGAAGGCACAAGGGGACGAACAGTTACAAATAAGTTATTCACAGAGATGCAGTGGCTTATTGTTCATTCGTTGAAGGCTGTAGCCCCAGTGATGGCGAACGACCGACATTGCTTCGAGTGTTATGGGTATGACATAATTATTGATAACAATTTGAAACCATGGCTGGTAGAAGTGAATGCTTCGCCTTCTCTGGCATCAACTACCCAGACCGACAGAATATTGAAACACAAGCTGATCGACAACATTGTGTCCGTCGTGGTGCCACCAGATGGTGTTCCAGATGCCAGGTGGAACAAAATACCTTCAGCAGAAGCCCTCGGTGAATTCGACCTACTCATCGATGAAGATCTCATTGAAAAAGAAGATGCTGCAACTCGTTATAGCAAGATGACGCACCGCATACCTAAGTCAAAAACCGTAGCATTTATTGGTGAAAACGAAAAATGACCACAGTTGTAACGATATATAAAATTATTTTTTAAATGGCGCTACAGTTTTATTACAATACTCATAAGAAAAATTATATGTACCTAAGTATTTACCTACTTACAAGACAGCCCGGATGGTGTAGTGGCCGCGGCTTTCTGTGCACGTACCAATGTGTTTTTCGGTTTTCGAATTTCATTATGTACGTTTATTCGGCGCTTTTACGGTGAAGGAAAACATTGTGAGGAAACCTGCACACACCTACGAAGAAATTCAAAGGTTGTGTGTAACCTAATCTAGGATTGGGTCTGGTTTCCCTTCTGGGTTGCGGGGGTCAGATGGCAGTCGCTATGTGTAAAAACCATTATCCTCGTTTAATCACCAAGATTAGGTAGCCGACCCCGTGAGATACGGGGAAAAGGCTAGGAAGATGATGATATGTAAGTATTTACCTAGTCCGGATTTCTGGCAATCTGCCCTAGGTACCTACTACTACTTACCTACTACTTACGGAATGTCAACCTATTCTACTAGGTACCTATGGTTTCTATATAGATTGCCGGGGAAGGAAAGTAGTTCAAATATTCTGTTTTTTTCGCTAAAGATTTGTAAGAGATGGCAAAATGCTACGATTGAATGAAAAACAAACGTGTTTTTTTAAACTTACGTTTACATATACTCACACTACTGCATACAAGCATACAAGACAAAATTACAATACAAAATATTTCTGGAGTTTGATACTTTGACAAATCAAAAGGTGCGTAAGAACTGTGCACTTGCTTTATGTCCAAAAAATAACGCCACCATGTAAGTACTTGTAAAATTTTAATGTTGTAAGTAGGTTGTCACATATTCTGTTAAGATTGTAGTTTTTTTTATTAGTCATACAAATGTGTCAACTGAATGATGACGATGAGATAAGTGATGCAACAACTGAGAACAGACAGCGGTAGTCGCAGATCTATGGGAATGAATCCCCATACTTCGTGTTTCATGCGATGCGCGTTCATATACTGCAACAACTTTTGAAACTCTTTTATATTATTTTCGTCTGTAAAAAATAAACAATCGTAAAGAAGAATTTTGAAACAATTTTTTAATGTGAAAATGTTACAAACAAATAACAAAACCAGAGTTAGGGGTAGTTAGTTAGGTAGATTCATAAAATTGCAGTATCCAGTGAGAGCGGCACGGTTCAAATTTCAACAAATTTCAATATCGCCAAATATTCAGAACAAAAATTCTTTATCTCTAGGTGGTCTTTAAACATACAATACGACAGTTTTTAATAATCGTAGCGAAAAAAATAACACCAGTCGCTACAAAATGGTCGCCAACGCCAAAGCCATTTTTGACAGATCTCCCGGTATGCAATCCAGCCAAAATGCAGCGCTCCAGCCCCCATTCATTTGAATCTTTTCGTGTTGTATTATACATAAAATCGCATAAAACCTGACGCCCACATGCCACCCTCAAAATAATTTATAATCTAATATTTTACTCAAAAATAAAATAAAAACATAATGTTGTGTATTGTTGCGATGCAAAGCTGCGGTTTACCTTTTTCAATAAGCAGTTTTTGGTTTAAGGCCAGGTTCAGACTATCGACTTCAGACTGAAATATTCTGACGAAAATTGAAGGTATTATAAAATGGATTATTGTAGGCAAAGAAAAAGCTGCTTCATTCAAAAAATACATCACGTTTCTCTGAAAAATAAAATATAATCATATTACCTTAAATATCACCTGTCACTGGCTGTATATATATTTTTTTTATTGACGCTAGCTCTGCAGGTGAAGGCTCTGTGTATAACTGTGACGTTGAAAATAGGTAATTTATTTGCAAGGGAGGAACGTGATAACGAATTTAAAAATATTGATTTGGTACTAACCTTTGACTTAAAATATAAAAGAGCTAAATATAGCGTAGAAAATAACTTTGGTACCTCAAATATTACCTCGGTGATTATCTAAAATTATTTAATTAAATGTTATAATAAGCATTCCGTGCCTGAAGCTAGTCAGACTGTTGTAGCCAACGGGACACTCTATTAATATGCCTTCGCTGTTTGTCTGTCTGTCTGTCAGCCGACTGTATCTCAATAACAGTAATGAACACGAAGACTTTTTTTTTTTAAAGTAAGTATAAATTAAAGCCTAAAATCATGACTTTTCCGTATTTCATTCGATCTTCACAAATCTTGTAAATCAATCAACCATGATAGGTTAATACAATATTTGTCAGAGACGACCTTTGTATAGCTAAAAGATTAGATAATTAATGCCATTTATTAATTATATATATAAATTTATGTTGTAGATGTAGATTGTAGGTATAGCCCCTAATAAGTACAGAGTGAGAAAAAAAGATGAGAAAAATGAAATGAAATATCTTCGTTTTAATTTAAAAATGCGTCTGAGTACTCATTCATTATTATGGTGGCATTAATATCATGACGGTCTTGGACCTTGACTACTGACTAGAATTAAATGTTTTCTTGCACATACCAATCGATTATACAGGGTTGTTATTTTACCATAACATGTGGTCAAGTTTAAGTAGTATTTTTGGAGATAGTTTATTTTGTTAAATTCTGCAATGTTCTTTAGTTTTTTTACGTAAATATACAGATAATAGTATATCATTACAAATACAACTGTCATAACATCAGTACATAAATATGAAAATCCATATATTGGAAAAGGTAATAATAATTGCTTTGCACACAGTTTTTCATCGTCTTCAATGCAATATATAAACCCAACAGAATATTTAAAAGAAAATGTAAGAAGAACATAACTAATAATAAATATATTAAACGAGACATTTCCAACATGCACATCAATATCGATGTGTAAAAGATCAATTAATAAATCGTAAAAACTGTATTTTGTACAATTGAGAATCAATAATAATGATATGTACTCAAGGACAAGCCATATAGTCCACCATAGTTCATTAAAATAATCGTTAACGAACATTGAATAAGACATCATTAATAGCATAAATAATGAACTTATTATGGATACACTTTTGACAAATGCTTGCCATTTCTTTTCTAAATATTTTATAAATCCAAAGTTCATTCCCGCTAATAAATGCAGTACTAAACAGAATACCACTAATGTTTGAGAAATAAATGTCTTGATATCCGGAATATTTGTTTTAATTATCGACACAGTTTTCATTTTTGTTATTATAATTTACTTTTTCAAATTTTAACTTATTATTGTTTTCCAATTCGACGTGCTAGTTCATAAAACTTGTAATTGTAGTGGACTTGTTATCCATATTTGGTTTGGTTTTTAATTAAGAAATTGCTTTTCGAACCAACATTTTAATGTATTTATATTTATTTAATCGTCATTAATGTTGAAACAACGTTGGATCGGCAGGTATTTTATGTAATTTCTTATTATATTTTCATATCAAACATCATTAACCTACTATTAAAAATTATTATAAGATCAAATATATCGACTGTCACTAATTTACCTGCCAAATTAGTGATTAGAATGTGGTGGTTGAAATGTAGTTAAAAAGTCACTGACAACTAGTATGTTGCTTTCGTAGTTATTTTCCTATACCGTGGTTGCTTCAAATTAAAGAAGGTGTCAGATTTTATTATCGAATAAACTGAAAATTCAATGAAACTGATCAACTTTCACAAGGAAATTCTTTGAGGAAATAATATATTTTTTACTTACTTTTTTACTTTACAAAATGACCACCTCAATAATAATAATGTACGTGGCAGCGTGAAAGTTTTTTATTTTTATTTCCCGAACGAATTTATTTGTGATTTTTTTTTCAGTTTCAATAACTGAGTAACCCCTTTCAGTTTGCGGGACACGTCACGTATCTTAATCTCGGTTTTATTTAATTACCGGAAGCACTTTAGATAATTATCTTTTAATTTATTTAATAAATCAATAAGTGTTATGATCAGGTATTTTGACAAAGTAAATAAGTAATTACGCGGTATTTAGACGTTTTTTTATTTATTTTAAGTTAAGTTGCACAATAGTATTATTTTACAATGGGTATTTCTTACACTATAGATTACCTACACTCGTTAAAGAATATATAATATTATTAGTATTGCAAACACTCATATTCAACAAATTATACGTGTATATATAGACCCGATATAAAAAATATTTTTACCGCATTTAAGTTGTTATTTATTTTAATTTTCCCTACGTTTCGGACCCTTTCCGGAGCCGTAGTCGCGAGGCACACAACTTAAATCCGTTAAAAATGTTTTATTAAAATGAGTAACAAACCTCAGAAAACGTGTTAAAAAATATTATTAGTGCACTAATTTTTTTTTCTACTAACTAGTTATTATAACTTCACAAGAAGCTTACCAATAAGTTATTTTTTTAATAACAAACAACATTAGATCACACATATTATAGCATAGCACTACAGTGTTCTACCGATTCAATCAATCATATAAATGTGTTAACTGAATAATGACAATAAGGTAAGTGATGCTGCAACTGAAAACAGACAGCGGTAGTTGCAGATTTATGGGAATGAATCCCCATACTTCGTGTTTCATGCGATGCGCGTTCATATACTGCAACAGCTTTTGTATTTCTTTTGTATTGTTGTCGTCTGCAAATATTTAAAAAAAATTATAATAAACAAGAGTAACAGTTAACCTTTATTTTAATTTGTTTTATTTTATGTTATTTCAAAAAAGAAAGATGTAAGAAAAATGTAGAGGAAGGTAGGTTTCAGTTATGCAAATGAAGAGGGCCATTTCAATTCAATTTAATTCGATTAAAAAAAAATGATTCAAAGATTTGGGATGTCAAAATCGTAATACTTACATTACATTGGAAAGTTCATTTTGCGACTGGCACGAAACTTACTGACATAATTACAACATGTAACAGAAAGGGTAATATGCAAATGCACCGAGAACATTCCTAAGGAACATATAGGCCGAAATACGAAAAAAAAAATTGACTTAAAACTAAAAAATAAATACGCTATCAGCTGATGCATTTTGTATGAAAAGTCAATTTTTTTTTAGTTTTTCGACCTATTCTTAGGGAAAGTTGTTCAGTTTCATTGGTAGATTCACACATTTCTCGGTGCATATACCCTTTCTGTTACACGTTGCAGAAACCCGATGGTAATGTGATGCTAAATTTACCTTTTTCATGCAGGAGTTTTTGGTTTAAGACGAGATGTAGACCATCGATTTCCGATTGAAATATCCGGACAAAAATTGAAGGTATTATAAAGTGAATGATTAAAGGCAATGAAAAGGCTGATTCAACCAAGAATAGTGCCACGTTTTTCTGGAAATAAAATATACCTATAAAACTTTGTTTGATTATCATGTAGGACAAATTATACTTGATTTAAAACACTCGGTATCGTTATTAGCTTTAGCTAGAATATTATTCTAGATAGAAAATCGTGTGTGTAAATAGATTTTTTTTTTCATGAATAACGTATTGCTACAGTCATTATTATTAAATCGACAGCAAAAGTCTATATGAAATTTATTAAAAGTCATTAAATTATCTCCCTACATTAAAATAAAAAAATTGGCACTGACCTGTGATTTAAAATATAAAAGTGCATAATACAATGTAGAAAATAACTTTGGTACCTCAAATATCACCTCAATAATTATCTGAAATTTAAAAAAAAATGGCTCGTATAGAAATTAATTACTAACATTTGTTTAAGACTTTTGCGCTTTGTACACATTATTTTATTTTCAGCTCGCGACCACGATTGTTGTAACACAGTCGAAACGTCGGGCAAAGGTATTTATCTCTTAATACCTAATGCAAAGTTTAAAAAACAGTGGTTGTAAACTGTTAATAAAAGTGCATTTCTAGAATGATTTATTTAAGGACTAGACGCAATCAAACATAAAGGTGTAAAAAAAATTAAATTTCCTTGTTTTGATTTTATAATACTTTTTATAATGGACATAATTAAACTGTACATACCAATTGATCATACAATGGTCTTATTTTATCATAGCACATGGCCAAGTCAAAGTAGTATTTCTGCATTCGCTGATAGTTGGTTTTAGTGTATTGTGCAATGTTCTTAAGGTTTTTTAAATAAATATACAGATAATAGTAGATCAATAAAAAAACAACTGATATGACATCGGTTGATAAAAATGACAAACCGAATATTGGATACGGTACAAATTGTTTATCACATCTTCTTTCAGTTTCCTGAGTGCAATAAAAAAGACCCATTGAATATTGAAACGTAAATGATATAAGAACATAAATGATAATGCATATATTAAATTTGTCTTTGATAACCTCGGCATCTATGTGAAAAAGATCTATCAATAAATCGTACAAATTGTATTTCGCACAATTTAAAATTAGTAAATATATCAAATACTCAATAGCAACCCATGTCATCCACCATTCTTCAAGATATGGTCTAAAATCATAGTCTAACCATGTAGAACAAATATTAAACAACATAAATAACGAACATATGAAAGTAACACCATTAACAAATGCATGCCATTTTTTGTCTAAATATTTTATAAATCCAAAATTAATTCCTACAAATAAATGCAAAATAAAACAAAATGTCACTAATGTTTTAGAAATGAATGTTTTAATGTCCTGCATATTTGTTTTAATTTTAAACACGTTAGAAGTTTTAGATAAACCATCTAGGGTATACATTTCTTTAAATAATATCCCCATAGGTACGTTATGTTATATTTAAATATTTAGTAAATTATTTGATTATAAGAGTCAGCTGAGTATTTCCTTCCTCAAATTTGTACTGTGTCACATTACGGAGACTTGTTTCAAAAAAATGTTTGCCTACTATTAATTATGATAAATAACTTACTTTGACAATATGAATGATTAATATCAATTATCATAATGTCTTAAAAAAACTTATTGACGTGTTGGTTATGTCCTAGTATTGAAAATAGTAATCAACATAATAGTTGCTCAATAATCAATTTGGTGTGTTGTATTTACGATACGAGTATACTTAATTTTTAGATACTAACAAAATTCATACATAGGTAGGTACTTAGTTATCGATAAAGATCACAAATAAACAATTGAACTTTCAACTAACAAACATTTTATTCTTAATCTTTTTTATATTTAAATAAAATGACAATGCCCTCGATTCTGGCCGCCACATTCCTAAATAATTTTAACACTTTCTTTACTTTGACATAAGAACAGGATAGCAAATAAACACATGTGTTTGACGTTCCTAAGTTGACATAAGCTGCTTTAAATAAGAACCGAGCATAGAGCATGTTCCTTATTTTATGTTAAATAAGCAATCTAATTTCAAATTTAAGCAATTTAATGTCAGATTAGGAATGTCAAAGTCATGTGTTTATTTTGAATATAAGAAAGTGACAGCGCTACTAAGAATGAAAATTAGTAACTGGACGGCGTAAATCGAGGCCACTCAAATAAATTAATTTACAATTACAATTAAAATCTTATTGATAGGCATAAATTGTATAAAAAAAATTGCATGACAAAAATGATACCAAATTTATCATATGAGTAGTTCTAATTTCGTCTGAGCAGCCTAGTCATTCAGTCATATTTACCTCTTGTAAATGCCGCATAAGGACTCTTAAATGCTTAAGTGATGAACAAAGTTAAATTAAATACTTAGCCATACAAATGTGTGAACTGAATGATGACAATAAGGTAAGTGATGCAACAACTTAGAATTGACAGCGGTAGTCGCAGATCTAAAAGTATGAATCCCCACACTTGGTGTTTCATGCGATGTGCGTTCATGTAATGCAACAGCTTTTTTATTTCCTTTATATTATTTATATCTGAAAAAGAAACACAATAGTGGAATAATAATAGACAAACCTAGAGTCTGTGCGAAAAGAGAACAGGCATAGAATTTGAGGGCGCGCATTTGTATTTAATTAACTGTCGCTTGCTCGTATGAGGGATATGCCCAGGTCTTTAACAGTAACCTTCTACATTAAATTTTGAAGGTTTTAGGTCAAAGACCTAGGCATAAACCCCACGCAACCAGCCGTGGCAATTAATACAAATGTGCGCACTCCTAGTCTATGCCTGTTCTCTTTTCGCACAGACTCAACATTATTTTCTTTTAAGAACATCCAATTGATATTTAAAAAACAAACTTACGTAAAAAGTAGTAAGTTCTCATCATAGGTTTTTAATATAATCTTAGTTTGCGTCCCCATCGAGGGGCAAGCCTACCCTGAATTATGGCGATCGGGCCTTTAATATACTCGAACACGTTGGTCCTGGTCGTTTTTATTTTTATTTTACCATTTTTTTTACCATGTTTTACCATTATTAAATACGTACGTATATCGCTTTGCATCGGTTCTAATCTCAAATCGTTAATAAATTATGATTTTTACCTTTTTCATTCAGGAGCATCTGATTTAACACAAGGTTAAGACCGTCAATTTCAGAACTAAATTTTCTGACTAAAATTGCTGGAACTATAAAATGCGCTATAACAGGCAAAACATAAGCAGCTTCTACAAATAAAAGTAGCCACCTTCCCTAAAAAACAAAAAATATAATAATTTAAATTTCATTTCGGTATACAGGGTGTAAAAAAAAGTACAACGTTCCTTTAAACCAATGTATGTTCTACTAATGATAACAAAAAACTTTCACAAAGCACATAAGCTCGAAATTAAATTTTGCCTTGTACATAGAAAATTGCAGATGAGGAGAGCATCTTTGTATAGAAAAGCCAATAATTTTTTTGAGCTAAAATTTTTGTGCTTTGGGAAACTTGTTTGGTACCATCAAGAAAGGAAGGAACGTAGTACTTTTTTTACACCCTGTATAAAAACAAACAGGGTGTCCAGATTATAGAAAAAAAGCCAAAACTGAACACAACTTCCTTCTTCTTATCGAGTGGGTTTGCTTCTCGTATCCTGAATTTAATGTTTCTCTATGTCGAGAAATTGAAAAAAAAGTTAAACAAAAAAATTAATTAAAATTCAAAACTAAACCCAATGAAGCCGATGCCAAGAATGCCTAGGTTCAGTTCAACCGATCAGTTTTAACATTTTCGATATTTATCCCAAAACATGGCGTCGTTGTAAAAATGGAGTTTGCCATAACAACAAATAAACAACAAAATAGTTAGTTACCAACCTGCATTGCAAAATAAAACATGCCACTATATACCATAGCGAATAACTTAGGTACTTCAAATATTATTTCAGCAATTATCTAAAAAAAAAATGTTAAAATTTAATTTGTATACCTTTAAGTAATGCCACTGTTAATTATGTTTAATGATACATACCAATCGGTTATAGAGGGGTGTAATTTTATCAAAGCATGTAGCCAAATTTGAGTAATACTTCTGCATTTGTGGATAACTCATTTCAGATAACTTTGCAATATTCTTTAGTTTTTTTACATAAATAAACAGAAAATAATTTATGAGTAGAAACAATACTGATATGACATCCGTAGACAAAATTGTCAAACCGTATATTGGAAATGATATAAATTGGTTAGAACAGTATTCTTCTTCTATTTCAATGCAAACAATTAAACCAAAAGTATATTGTACGCCAAATGATAAAACAACGTAAAGAATAGTAAAAATATAGAAACCAATGCTTTTGTGATTTTTTATATCGTCATTAATTGTATGAAGGTTAATTAATAGGTCGTAAAAATTGTACTTGGTACAATTCAGAATGAGTAAATATGTTATGTACTGCAATATAATTAAGAACATCCAACACCATTCAAACAAATCATTGCTAACAAACAATGGTGCACCCAATAATAATAATGTTAAAAACGAAAATACTATCGTCACAATTTTAAATAAAGTGTGCCAAGATTTATCTAAGTATTTTAGAAATCCAAAATTCATTCCTACAAATAAATGCAGAAATAAACAAAATAGTACTAAGGTTTTAGAAATAAACGTCGTATTTTTTCGAACGTAAATTTTTGTCATTTTTATTATATTTGATGATTTTTTTAAACTGCGTTCGGTTTACACCATGTTTTTAATGATTTATTTTTTACCTATAATTATATTACAACCAACGAGTTATTCTCTTCGTGCAATTTGTAATTTAATCGACTAAAACTAGAGCATATAATATGCTTATATATGTACCAACAATTGATCAAACATCAAATTACTTCCTTAATTGCTTTAGCATAATTTATTTGAGGTGATTAATTGTTTTCAGCAATTTAATCGATAGGATGTACTGAATGTACTGCGTTCTAATAAAGAATGACCAATAAAGAACGAAATAAAGGTATTTTGACATGGAGGTTTTTAGTACCTACATATGAATATGACTCCAGATGCAAATGAAAAGCGGGAGTTACCGGTCAGTTTAAATTTATAATACAAATGTGGGTGCCAAAGTAGAACTTGGATGGCCCCAATATGGCGGCCATTTTAATTTAAAAAATCTTATTTTTCTGCTATAACTCGAACTAAAACTATAATAGTTATAGAAAATATTTGTATGAGAGATAATTTAAGTATGTTCCTTATAAAATTACCAACAACTTTTCCTTTTACGGTTTAGTGACGCAATCAACAGTTTGCAAGGAAATCTGCTCGAAATTTTAATAAAAAATATGATTGTTGACATTTCCGTTCTATTGAGTATTTGTGTGTCTAGCCAAAGGCTAGCGAGAGGCTACTTTGCACAATAGTCGTACACCCATTAAGCAATTTTTAAGAAGTGTTATGTTGCCCTGGTGGATAGACTTGCAGAGTTTGAGTTTACTCTAGCAATATAGCCCCGTGAGGAATGCGAAATAAAGTTGTTGATTTAGCATTGAAATCAAATCATTGAAGATAAACTAGACAACCAGTTTATTAACTTATTTCAGGGTGAAACCACGAGGGTGATCTAAGCTCGTATTTATGAAGCGATCTCAAAATTGAGAGCAATATTAAGTATGGATTTGACATGTCGTTTTGTACTGTAATGACATTTCTGATACGAACTCAAACTCGCTGTCACTCTTGAGAGCTGATTATAAATACGGGCCCTAGTCCGTAAGGCGTGAGTTGTGCCTATGTGTGTGTGAGATGAACCTTGTTGTGCGTGCTTCACTGTCTCAGATAATTTTGCAACCGATAGTACACAAATGTTGAATATAGGGAATATAGGTATGTTCACATTCAGCGGGAGGCGCAATGCTTTCAATTTGAACAATTCAGACTCGATTGAATCCAATCCCGTGTGCGAATAGTTTTCTGCCTTTTGATAGAGCGCCGTGTGAGCACTGTTCGTTGGGTTTTACCCATTTTTTGCGATGTTTTTATAGGTATTTTATGCCAACGTGCAAAAAAAAGTTAATTCTGAATAATTATAACATTATGGTGAGGTAGTTGATATTTTTATAACAAGGGAGAGACCCATTTTAGAAAATATAACTATTAAGTTTTGATAGATCGTCAGCCCATTGCCTAAATTGCAATACGCTGAAAGCCTCTTCTCTCTCGTATTTCAACAGTATGCCTGGGAAGAGAAGCATCTGAAGCATTCTATGTTTTTCTATCGCTCTCACCTCCCAGTTCATTATGAAAGAAGTTTTAACACTGGTGCTACATTCCTTCATAGTCTTTAAAAAAAAAAATAGATTGTTAGAAACTGCAGCAGTGTGCCAGCCTTCATTTGTCCCCGTTTCCCACCTAGCACTTTTGGAAACAAAGGCTTTTCATTTCAAGAAACGTTGTACGTATCTACACCTATCTATATGTCACAGGGTGTTGACGAAGTCGAAATTTTAGCAAACAATCTAGGAATCTAATAAATGAATAAATATTTTGTAAGGAAAATTTAATACGTAATTGTCGTTTTGGTTATAAAAAATGTTTTAAATTACTTATGGTGAAAATGGTCCCTAGTTTATTTTTATTATACTCTGTAAACGCAATACTTAATTTATGTTAAAAATCGTGGATGTGGTAGATAGATGACAACTAAATCAAATCAATCATTGCAGATAAATTACAAAACATTTTTGTTGGAGATCTGAACTAACAGTTTGCTTAAAAAAAAAAAATAGTATTTTAATCAAAATCATGGTTTTGCTTTCATCCTGCGACAAGTAGAACAAGAGCAAAGTTGCGATGCATAGTTTCCGTGCTTCTTCCAAAGTCGGTCACGTTAGGAACTTGTATGTTATCTCACCATCTGTATCTGTGTCTATCCCTGAACTGAAGAGTTTAAAGATACGAGATAATCTTTGTCACCTTTATTTTCGATTGGAAAATTAACAAAAAAATACATCATCATTATCATTACAATATCATTACGGTGCATAGGTTTCGTACTTATTATAACCTTATTATATTTTATACAAACTTATTATAATTATTATGATGATGCCGGTGTATTTGATCTCTCAGTAACTATAGAAACTGTTTTTACATAATGATATTATTATTATAAGTACTTATGCTCATGAAAAGTGCGCGCTGCGTCGCGCGTTGCATCGCTTCCCGGTATGAACTTACTCATAATCATTTTATCTTCTATGGCTTTAACATATCCACCTATTATATGAAAAGATTTTTGATATTTTGATATAACATATCTTACAAGATTATTTCTCCACATTTTCGGCCTACGGCCTTAAAAGTAGGTGCTTTGGAAAAAATTAGGTAGAGACAGACGAATGTGTTCCATCTTTGTTATAGATACATGCAGGACAATCTCTAACAACCAATACAGAAATCCAATAACTGGATTGCAGACGCATCGTCATTCATTCGTCGGATTCATGTTCTACGAATTTTGTATTGCCTACCTGACAATACAGTGATTGCAGTTATAGTGTAACATGTCTGAAACTGAGACTGCTTTTATTCACTTCCGAATAAAATCACACAGAGCTTTATACCTATCTATATAGAGATAGTAGACAACTGAGGCAAACACAGCACGGATAACCACTACAGAAACTCAATAACTGACTCGACTTAAAATATTGGAGCTCACAACATTGCATCAACTTTTTGAACGACCATCCATACAGTCCTTCATAATACAAGTGGTTCGGTTTTATTAAAAATAACACTATTTTATTTATAATAGTTGATTGTGGTCTAACCTAACTACTAATATTCGAAAAAAATTTAGGTTAATAACTTTTCCCATGCAACATAGGATCTCAAACGTAAAAAAAACGACCTCCAATAAAAATGACCCGGTCAGCTGACTGACTTCATTATGAAAGACCTTTTTTTTTTGTCAACCTATGTATCATTGGAAATGTTCAGTTTTGTGTTGAACTCACCCTCAAAATTTGGCGAATAATTTCAACTGCACCCTGTAGCTTATGCATTGGCAGCATGAGCAAGTTTCTCAAACTGTATATTCTATTTTGTAAACTTGATGGTTTTTACTTATCAACATTCTACATGAAAGAAAAAAATATATTTCCGGAATTAAAATAAAATTGAGTCCTTAGGGAGACGAAACCGGCAACTCATCAAGATTCTTTGATCAATCAGAAGTATTCCTGAATAAGAGTCTTAAATTAGGAATATGAATGTAAATCATTAATGGATTTTCATGTTTCGTATACTTGTTACAGTAAATAATCTGTGTAAATAGTTACTTTAAAAGTTCAAACCACTTAGCTGCTAGTGCAGAACTGACCGATTAAGTCATCATCATCATCAGCCACAACAGTCCACTGCTGGACATGGGCCTCCCCAAAATTTGGGGGTAATGCCATACTCACCACGCTAGGCAGGCGAGTTGGTGATGGTGAGCGCAGTAGAAGTTTTCCATTCACGGGGAACGCTGCTGCCCATTCCCTGGATTTATCCCTTAGTCGCCTTTTACGACACCCGCAGGAAGTTATGGGGTGATGCTATTCTAACCCGGCACCACACGGGTTAAGTAACAGACGCTTACTAAAATACTAGCCAAACTTCGCCACGGCTAGGTTTGTTCCTTAGTGTAACTTCATTTTATTGTTTTGTAGTCTGCACAAAGTTGCAAAACTGCCTGGTGTTTAGAGTTCAAAGTTCTAGGATTGACTTGGATAAAATTTACTAAAATTAAAACTGTCAAAACGTATTATTTCAAATTGTATTATTGTCAAAATGTATGTATCTATATTTTAGATTAGCACAAAATATAATATAATGATATTTTGATATATTTGCTTTACCCAACAGTGGGATGATTTGGGCTACTAAAGTACAAATCGCATTAGTTAAGAAAAACAAAGATGAAACTGTAATTGTATTTTTTTTAGTTGCAATTTTAGACTTCATACTTTACCTATTTTATCAAAATGCATGGAACATTACTTCTGACAATCACATATTCAAAAAACGGAAAGGGCAAAAATAAGAAAATATTTCCGTTTTTTTTTCTGTGAAGTTTGACTAACATTTCTTGCATCTTTCTTTTCGCCATGAAAAATAAGGGTCCCAAATCGCTTCGACGGCATAGAATTTAACAAGGTGCGAATGATTGAGCACCTACATCGTATATTGCTCACGTTTGCACTAAGAAATTGATATAAAATAAATAGTGTAGGGTACCAGGTCAGCAAGGGTTGGGTAGAGCCATCCGTCTCAGTCGGGAGGCGGGCGGCAGGTAGGCATTAATACCCTAGACAGTCGCGATACACTGCGCGCGGCTTTACTGACTAATGACACGTCGGAAACGAGCGGCACATGACATGACCAATAAGTTGGCTTTTGGCAGACATTCTGACTGTGCAGAAATTTATGTTTGTTATGTTGACAAATATCCTAAAGTCTCTTTCGTAATTGGACAGTAAAAAATTGTGTCTATCTCGTGCACAAAATATTTTAGTAATAGAACATCAAGAGGCATCTTTGTAGGTACTTACTATGAGATGAGATGAGTCACCGGTTTCAAGGTTTATGAACAAAAACGGGCCAAAAAACCTAAGTTTTTGATTAAGAACCGGAGGATGGCAAAAATAATAACCTAATTTTATCAAAATTCTACTTTATGTACCTACACATACAAACGTACAAATACGTAACTTTTCTAAATAATAATAAGTTACTTATATTGTTTTCGAAAATAAGTAAGTAAATACTGTGAATAAAACACAATTAGTGTGGAAGTTTTATTTTACCTACTTTTTAAATTAATCTTAATAATTACTAAATATACGACTATATGTAACGCGTTAGTCTTCTCTGTGTGTCCCCTAATTTGACTCCGTATATGATATAGGTAATTTTATAATAAGGCTAGTCTTATTATATTTTAGACAATATCATATTCTTTTGAAATCAAATTTCGATGATGGTGCAAGGAAAAAATGCTCCTATTTTGTATCTGTAGATTCTCCGTGTAGGGGCAATTTGCGTGGAGATTAGATAACGGTAATAGTGCCGCTGCTAGCGAACTACATTTTAATTGAGGCTGGGCGGTATTATTATTGTTTTTATTTATTAAAATATTCAAACAATCGAGCTTTTCATAATAACAGAGCAGCGTAAACCCGTTCGGTATACGACGAGTCATCCATCACAGGACGACGTTAGTCTGTGAATATCATACATTAAAAAACAATTGTCATCATACATTCAAAACTCCGGAATACGACAAAAGATACTTTGTTCTTCATCATTGTATCGTTTATTTACCTACTCAGACGACAAAAAAGAAGTCTTTGTCTTAGTGCGACCCAAAAAAGAAGGCTCGTATAAATAAAATCAGCTCTTGAGTTTGTATCTGATATATCATTTCAGTACAAAACGGCCTGTCAAATCCATACTTAATATTACTCTTAAACTCACTTCATAAACATGATAACTGTGCGTGTTCGACCCGTGCCGGAAGAAAGAACTGACGACGAACGTTACAAAAGTCAGATTAAAATACCGAAATCAATTATTGTTTTGCTCTTTTTATTCCAAATTTTGTTTGGATTAAATTTTGGTTTTCATAGACATTTCGATAAAAGTTTTAAATTTTTATTTAAATGCATGATTGCTATAGTTTCATTTGCACTAATGATCATTCTTTTAATTTCATTAGTTTGCATAAAAACTGTTCAGCTATTAATTTGGCATTTGATATTCTTATCGAATTACTCTACGAGTGCACTCATAGTATTCTTTACGAAACATAATTTCTATGATTTTATTTTAAATGTTTATAAATTTGATAATAATATTTCTGAATTAAAAAGAGAGTCGTTTGGAATATTCGCCAATATCTATGTTGTTTTTATAATATTATTTAAATATATCTCATGTATTTTGAACCCAAATGACAGTGGCTTATTTATGTGTCGAAATGTCATCGAGATCAATTTTAACATATTTCATATTATTTACTGTCCCGTTCCAGTAGGATTGGATTTGTTGTCAATAATTTTAATATTAATTAATTATTACCTGTATTGTTGTATAAAAAAATTAAAGTACATAATAAAGAAATCACAGATGAGTATCGCCGAGATTCAAGATTATTACATTTGCCTGGCTGATAGTTATGATAAAATAACACCGTTGTACGACCGTCTGGTAAGTGTATACGGGGGCCTAAGGGGCAGCGTACCAGAAACTGGTAGGTGTTGCTCAGTCAACTAAACTGAACAACTTTCACTAGGAAATTATTTCAGGAAATGAAAAAAATTCCATTCTCACACAAATAAATGACCACCTCGATCAGACAATTTGTATAGAAAGGCCAAAAAAAGTTGTTCAGTTTGGTTGACTGAGCAACCCTTATCAGTTTCTACTCTGTCCCTTATACCCGGTATGATCATTTAATTCAATAGACTTAACTAATTCAAATTATTGTGGTTTGTGATTTAAACCACCATGATATTTTTTTTTACCTCTAGGCCAGAAGTGATCGAAAGACAACAGTCATTCCAGAAGCATCAGTCTCAGTTATTTATATGTCGCAGGATTATCATAAAATTGGGGTTTTGACCAAAATCCTAGGTTTTTCATCTAGCCCCCGTTTTTTTTCTTTTACTAGAAATGGGTTTGCTCTTGACTATAGACACAAGGTCAGGGATAACAGTGACAAAGTCGACGATGGAGCGAGCTCGCCCAGAAGATGCTTGTTATGGCACTGGCAATCTCTCGCACCGACGGAACACAGCAAGCTGTTTGGTGCCGGACTCCGGTGAGAGAGGGTGGTCGCGAACCAGGACATTACCAAATTTCCTTCGGATTATCAGAAAGTCTATAAGATTAGATTATCAAGATTCTGTCATAATCCTAAGGAAATGAAATCCGTTTATTTTTACCAAAAGACTAGGTTTTTTTTTTAATCCTAGGGAAATCCGGATCGTTGAAGAAAAAAACTTTTTTTTGGATCATGACAAAATCTAGATGTGTTTATCAGGATATTATCATAGTCCGGATTTTGATCAAAAAACTAGGATAAGAAAACCAAAATCCCGATTTGATCACAATCCTGCGACATATACAGCAAACTATTTGGGTAATGGGCTGGACTCTAGTAATTAAATTTCTACTCTTTTTTTTCAGTTATTCGCGAAGATATTCTTTGAAACGCCAAAAGTTTTAATTGTTGTGTGGTATATGCTTTACAAATTAAAGAAAGCGGTAAGTTATTTATATTTACTAGGAATATCAAAATGCCTCAATACTAAATAGGTATTTATACATGTGCTTCTAATTCGTGATGCGTGTTTTTGCGAGAGCTTTAAGTAGGTATGACAAAGCGGATGATGCATACCGTAATTACCGTGCCGTAATTCTAGGTACTAGAACTAGATTAATTAAAGCCGCCGCGTTGGGACGGTACTCCAAAGGCGCAGGTTCAAATCCTGTCTGCGGTTGAAATTTTGGATTTTATGTTTCTCATATTTTAGAAATAAAATAAAACTGTAAGTGCGGAAACACATAATATAAAAAAGTCAATTGATACTAGTTGCAGGCTCTGCTGTGGATTGGGAATGAAGTAAAAGTATCATATACGAGTCGGTCCCTTTGTAAAAAAAAAACTGAGAACTACGTAAATAACACTGAACGTAGTGATTAATATTCAAACTAGAAATGACGACTATAGCTTAAGGGGTGTTTCAGTAACGTATAAAGAGCCCATAAAATATATAAAAAAATCAAACTCAAAAAATCAAATAACCAAAAGCCGGTATTTATTATGATTTCAAGAGCTGCGCCTACCTCTCGTGCTATAACTGAGCGCGAGCGAGTCGCTATCATTGGTCGATGAGTATCGCGCGTCGCGCGGTATTGGTTATACCTAGCACGAGAGGTAGGCGCAGCTCCGGGAATCATCATAAATACCTACCGACTTTTGTGTTTTGATTTTTTGAGTTGGATTTTTTTATGGGCTCCTTCAACGTTACTGAAACACCCCCTAAGCTATGACGCGCAATTAAATTAACACCCTGTATAATCAAGGATGAATTGATTGATCATTCGGTACCCACTAGTAATTTTAAAATTTCAATTTGCAGCTTGTCACTGAATATCAGTGTATAGTTACCTATGCATGCCTCTATAGATCTAGGATAATATGATGATAGTTTCTTATTTCTATTCTCAGTTTCGAAATACATCATTTTCAAACAATAATCATTTTTTCAGCCGACTTTGAGCTTTAATTTTTCTGGGCTTCTTTATTGTACTCATATATTATTTTGCATAACCGTACCTTCCATCGTCAGAGAAATGATGAAATCACAACTTAAGGCGACGACGTTATTACTATACAACTATTATTTAAAGGAAGAAGGTAAATTAGTTATATATAGTATATTTTATTATTATGAATAACTAAATTATTACATGTTTGTGTTGTAATTTACTTTATAACATATTTGCTCGTAAAGTGTCTCTTATTACACCAATTTTAATATTGTATTGTATCTTATTACGTACTTGTGCGTAATCGTAATGTAAAATGCACGAGTGCTGTAAAACACACGAGTTTTTTTTTTTAATTAGGTAAAACGCACGGTTTATCGAACGGTACTTTTTTAAATCTTAGCAAAGAGTTTTTTGTCAGAAAAGTGGTAAACGTTTTATGAATAAATTTAACTTTGGGAGATAAAATATAATGAATAAACATTTCATTCTTTAATTTAATTAATTTTGACAATAAATTTCAACAATTTATCTGTAACAAAACATAAAAATATTAATTTAGTTTATTAGTAATACTGGCTGTTATTGTGCCTTTGCCTTAAAAAAAAAAGCGCTGCGCGATATATACTAAGTAGGTAATCTGTGGATGCACGCGCATCGCTAATTTGTGAACGAGTAAAGATTATTCCGCGCGTTTTTTCTTTTCGCTGTATTGTTTTAATTTTTTTGCTATTTCCTCGCAAATATGTTATAAAACGTCGTACGACATACGTGCGGTTTGATAATTACAGCCTCTGCTTTCTTGTAGCCCTCGCCTACGGCTCGGGCTAGCAATATCGCCTCGGCTGTAATGATCAACCCACCGCACTTATATCGTAATGTACTATTATGAGCCTTTATACCTAGCGGTGCCCCATTTATTTAAAAATCATAATTTACAAAATATAGGCTTTTTCAAAACTTTGTTCCGTCACTTTCTTAGAATTTGACCTAATGAATCTTTAGAAGTAGTTAATGAATTGAGTAGCAAATAGTAGTTACTAGTTACCTACAATCGAAAATTCGGCCAAAAATGCTGACTCTGGAGCTTGTTGACATAAACCCAAAAGTTCACAAAGTTCATAAAAAGAAGTCTGGAACTGTTAAATTGGGTGATCTGGCCACCAATGCAAATCACCAAAACGAGAGAAAAGGCGACCATAAAATGGATAAATCAACTTTGGCGACGGCCACTTGGCTGATATCATTTTCGCGATTTAATGAAATAATGTCTATAGATTTAATAAACATATTTCACAAGCAGAACCAGTTTTAATTAAACAAATATATATTGTTAATTAATAAAATAAAATAAAAAGTAAGCAAAGTCACATCGGATGATTACTTTTGCCCCACCGGTTACTTAAATTTAACTTAATTTGTTTACAGATAACAAGAAAAGTAACCAACTTAAGAAGACTCTAGAATACATGGAGGTTCGTCGGTTGGAGCACAAAATATGCCACTTAATTCCTGCGGATCTGCAACTTACTCTTAATTTGTTTGATATATTTATGACATATCTTCTTATTGTAATCCAATTTACGCACTTGTATGAATAATAGATTTATCAATGCAATTTAGTTTGATAATTATTTGTATTTTGGAAAATATAATTATGATTCAATTGTAATTATGATTAAATAAAAATTAATCGTTGTAAACGTGTGAAAGTTTGTTTGTTCTACTCTACAATGTTAAACTGAACAACTTTCCTCTAAACTGAACAACTCTGCTCAAAACTGAACAACTGTCTTCAAAGTGAATAACTTTTCTCAAAACTGAACAACTTTTCTTAAAACTGAACAACTTTTCTGAAACTCAACTTTTCTCAAAACTAAACAATTTTTCTTAAAAAATATATCACTTTTCTTAAAATTAAAACTGAACAACTTTTCACAAAACTGAACAACTTTCCTTAAAACTGAACTACTTTTCTCAAAACTGAACAAGTTTTCTCAACACAGAATTTTTTTTCTCAAGACTGAACAACTTTCTCAAAACTGATAGGTTTGTGCTTAACATAATGAGAAATTATAACGAATATGTAAATAATAATATCCTACAAAAATTGCTTCCGTACCCT
The DNA here is from genome assembly GCA_029255725.1 of Scrobipalpa atriplicella. NCBI lineage: Eukaryota > Metazoa > Arthropoda > Insecta > Lepidoptera > Gelechiidae > Scrobipalpa > Scrobipalpa atriplicella. The sequence continues at coordinate 35,939 of JARACY010000909.1, forward strand.
AATCATATAATTGTAATCAATCTACGATTTTGTCATAACCTGGGTTTTGTCAAAATACTGAACATAATCCAGAAAAAAATCTAGTAATTTGTCAAAAAACTAAACAAATCCTGTTTTTTAATCAAAAAACTTGATTTTCTTAGGAATTTGACAAAATACTGGATTATTTCCTCGATTACGACCAGTGTTTTGTCAAAACCCGGGTTTTGATCAAAACCCTAGTTTTTTTTATCAAAACACTGATTTCATCAAAACCCTGCGACATAATATATAAGTAAAAATATAAAATATATCAGTAAAACTTATGAAATACTTGCTATCTTAAATTAAAGTTCATTTTGAAAGTAGGTACGGCAAATTGTGATTGTGTAAAATTAATAAAAAATCTAGAAGTTTATTATGATATTTATTTTGCTTCTTGTTAAAAGCCCGAAGCGAATTTTCTATTTCTTACTTTTTCAATATAATTTTGTAGGTAGAGTAGCGGTGTAGGTAACCTACCTAACCTAACCTAACTGGTGTTGCCAGGGCATTACATTAAAGTGAATTACTTAACTAATTGCCATCACTCGTGTGGAAGTTACCTTAATATTATTATTCAATATAAATAAACTCCGGGTAGCAGCAAAAAGCAATTTCTTTAATTTGTATTTACGATCAGGGTCGATTAAACCGTTACTAGACCTGGACGACACAAAAAAGACAAAAAAATGATATTTGTTAAATCCGTGACACGCGAAAGAACCAACGAAAATCGCTTGAACGCAGCAGCCATGACAGTAGACATAAAAATACCGAAATCAATTATTGCTTTGATTTTTATTCTACAAATTTTGTTTGGATTCAATTTTGGTTTCGATAGATACTTACGAAAAGGTTTGCAGTTTTCAGTTAAATGCATAGTCACTACAATTTCATTCGCAATATTGATCATACTTATAATTCCTACTTTTTGTATTGATAGTTCACAGTTGATTTGGCTTATGTTTTTAATACTGCATTATTTTGTCAGTATACTCATATTATATTTCACCAAACATAACTTGTATGACTTTATTTTAAATATATATAAACTTGATAGAAATATTTGTGAATTAAGAAGAGAGTCGTTCGGAATATTTACCGTTATCTATACTGTTTTCATATTCTTATTGAAATACATCACAGCTTTGGTGCACCCTAACAAAATGGGCATGGGGACATGTAAAAATGACGGTGCGAACAATTTATACATATTTTCTTTTATTTACTGTGCAGTTACCCTAGGTACGGATTTGTTGTCGATTATTTTTATATTAATTTATTATTACCTGTTTTGCTGTATAAAAAAATTAAACCACCTTATAAAGAAATCAAACATGAATATTAACGAGATTCAGGATTATTATATTCATCTGGCTGATAGTTATGATGAAATTAAACCGATGTACGACCGTTTGGTAAGTATAAGTAAATTATCAATCTACGAGTAGGTACCTATTCAGTCTACTCAGGGAGTAAAAAAATTTGCTGATCAAACTTTAGGGTGAGATACCCATAAAACTGAACACATGCATTCTAAGAACGGCCACACATAAAGACGTGACGGCGTCGTGACGTCCAACGTTGCGTCATAGTGGAACGTTACGTCGTTGTGACGTGGATATCCACGTCGCACAACGTAAATACTCACGTCATGACGTCGTGACGGGGCACGTTGCGACGTTGTTGCCCGGATTTTCGTAGTTATTCTCGAAAACTTTGCCGCAACGTGCCCCTTCACGATCCTGTGATGTGAGTTTTCACGTTGTGCGACGTGAATATCCAACGTTCAACGTTGACGTAACATTGGACGTCACGACATCGTCACGTATGTGGCCACCATTTCACTCCTTGATTTTACTTCCTGCCTGTTTGTAATGTCAATATGCTTTTTTTTAACCTATATATTTTTTTTTCAACAGTTATTCACAGAGTTATTTTTTGAAGTTCCAAAACTGTTAATAATGGTATGGTTTATGCTTTTCTACTTAAAGTACGAGGTAAAATTTCTATTTTGTGACCTGTTTCATAAAACTAAATTGATATCTACTACCTAGGTACTTCAGAGGCATGGAATTATAGGGTACCTAACTAAGGTTACCAGTATCGGACCACTTTTTTTACTTTTTATTTTTTTAATCGTTTGGGTGTAGAACTTTGACATTATTATAACATTTTTGCACACACAGTGCTGTTTTACTTCATATTATATAAAAGAAAGATATAATAACTTCGCCTCGGGCAGGAATTGAACCTGCGACTTTAGGAATGCCGTTCCGTCGCTCTGCCAACTGAATTACCGAGGTAGTAGCTAAATAAAACCAATTGTAAGGTTGTTATTTCCAGTACAATGTTGAAAATTTCCTATATGTTTTTTTTTTTTAGCCCGAATCGATTTATTTTTTTGCTGAATTTCTCTATGCGGCTCATATAATAATCCGCATAACCGTACCGTCCATTATCACAGAAATGATGAAGTCACAACTTGCAGCAACGAAGATATCACTATATAACTATTATTTAAAGGAGGAAGGTAAAATATTGGTAATTTATTATTATAATATGACATGTTACTAATGTAAAATAGAACTTACCAATTTATCTCTACATATTGGTTTCTTGGCATTGCACTCGCACAATAACCCAATTAGCAGAGACACTACGCCATAGGATGCAGCATTCACTTTTCAAGAGGGTAAATTAAAATTTCTTTGCAAAACGATAGACACTTTATTGACAGAACTCGAAAATTCCTACCTACGAGTGTTCCTACGCCACACGGTACGGTGCGGCCTGTCACTTCGTGGCACAAAGCGAGATGCAACTTCAAGTAGCTTCGAGTCACGTTGCTTCGCTTCCCGTTGTCAACTGGCCGTAAACGTTGACTATTCTGGGCCAAATATTACAAAAACAGTCTATACAATGTAACAAGCAAGCCTATTTCCCGGGGTACCTATATATACTTACTTTTCTTTCACTGACCTTTAACTTAATTTGTTTGTAGATGACAAGAAAAGTAACCAACTAAAGAAGACTCTAGAATACATGGAGGTTCGTCGGTTGGAGCACAAAGTATGCCATTTCATTCCTGTGGACCTGCAACTTCCTCTTAATTTGTTTAGTATTTCAATGACATATCTAATTGTCATTATTCAGTACACGCACTTGTATGAATAAAATTTTTTACTAAATAAGTAGTTTATCCCTTTAATATTCAGTTCATTACTTACGTACAAATGCACCAAAGAGGTGGAAAATACTTCTTTCTTTGACATTTCAATGTTGTAGGTATTGAAAGAAACAATTTTAGTAGCAATATCAGATCAACCAATACGGCGGCGTATCGGCATATCTGTACAGTTCATCTCTCGGCAGGCAATATCAGATACCCATACTGCCTTATTCCAAGTTCAAAATGTTTTTATCTAGCTTTTGCTCTAATAGGACATTTGCTTTACGCATGAGCTTTTATTTTGGAAAAAAATGCTTAACAAAGGTTAGACAAAACTAGCAATATATTTTTCGATAAATATTTTAAATTTTATATTTTTTTGCATATTATAAAGCGAAAATTTACTCAGGTGCTCCTAGGCCCGTATTTATAATCAAAAGTGACAGCGAGTTTGAGTTCGTATCAGAAATGTCATTCCAGTACAAAATGACCTGTCAAATCCGCACTCAATATCGCTCTCAATCTTGAGATCGCTTTATAAATACGAGCCCTAGATTTGCCTAGTCAAGCTTGACCAACGTAAAATAGAGCCTAATTTAGGTCTTTGACTGTTGTGTTGTATATCTTGTCAGTCAAAACCCAAAAATCAATTAGTTAAAAGCGGGTTTTATTATTAGGTCCATCAACCAGCCTTCTCCTTCGGCGCGAAAAGGAAGGCCACGTTGCTCTGAGCATCAGTCAAATGTCGAAATTAGATATTCAGGTATGTTTCTTTTAAATAATATGGATGAAAAAAAATACTTATCAGGGTTTTTTAAAGGTTGATCAAGAGCAAACCACAGAAGAGTAAAATTCTGATGGTAGCGACTTTTCAACTCAAACCAGTGACGCAAACCTAGGAAGGACAATGAAAAAATATTAAAAAATGAAATAAAAAATACTTACGCGTGTGGCTCAAATACATGGAGCTAAATACTTAGAACGACACCACCTACTTACAAAGCACTGCCATATACCTACTTACTTATAGCTTATAGGTATTTTGTATGTTAAACTTTTTGTCGAACATACTGCATTATACAGACGCCGTCGTATTGATTATTATGTGACTATGTATGATTAAAGAACACTGCGATATGATTTCGTAACAACCACTGAAAGAAAGAGTCATCGGAACTGATGACTTTAGGTGCCCTCCGATGCATGAAATCATCTTAGCTTTTTACAATTATTCATATCAGAATAAGGCAGCTACTGCAAAGAGCAACTGGTAATAACAGTACTAACTAAGACTAATGTGTTAACACCACTACTGCCATGAAATATGTCTTCGCATTGTTAATGAGTAAAGGGGTGTATCCCCAAATGTGTTGTAAAACATTAATGAACACATTGAGCTGTCAAATAAGAACATGACTTAGCTTTTATTTAGTTTGTGTTGTGTTTGGGACGTATAATTTTATGAATACCGCGTATATTTAAGATGTAAGAGACAGCTTCCAGCAAACTGATAGGGGTTGCTCAGTTGACGAAACTAAACAACTTACTTACTTACTTCGCTGGCTCAGCGACCCGAAGTGAAACTTGGCCTCCGACACCAAGTTTCGCCATTCATCCCTATCCTGAGCAGCTTGTCGCCATTCGGCTTTTTGAAGCGCTCTCAGGTCTTTTTGGACTTCATTAATCCATCGGTACCTGGGACGCCCAACTGGTCGTTTTCCATTCTGGCATCCAAGGCATAGGCGCCAAACTAAACAACTATCACTGATAAATTCTTTCAGGAATATATTTTATGTTTTCCAAGTTTTATCAAGTTGATTAGTAAACATATTTTTTATTTCCTGAAAGAATAACCTTAATGAAAATAGTTCAGTTTCGTTACTACTAGATACTATTACATTTATTCTGTGCTACATTGCAAGCACATACATGACTGGTGAAAATAAATGGGATTCTGGTGAAAAATGGACCAAGTGACTGAGATAAGATTTTCATGGGACACCTTTTTTCCCTCGTCATAGCCTGTCAGCTGCGACGTGGAACGCCTGATTACATTTGTACATGATTACAGAGGGACCAACTACGAGAAAAAATACTACATAAAAATTGGATACATTAAAAGAATTGTGTATTAAATAAAATTGTTTACTTAATAAATATCATGTTATTTTTCAACCTAACGATACAATTACGATATTTCAAATTTGTTTTTTATTACATAACATGGTAACGTTAGATACTGACTCTATTTTTTTAAAAGGCTATTCATAGACATCTAAGTTTTATTATTTCTCTACTGCAAAAAATCTTACAACATTTAAGGTGAGTTTAAGAGCACTCCTGAAGTGACGCCAAGATAATAAATTGTGTGGCAAATAAAAAAACTTATTATCATGAAAATATTAATAAATCACAATATTCACAATCCTGAAGTAATTTTTTATTTTAAAATATACCAATTCAAAAATTTACACTTAGCAAAAGTGCTCAAAATGGCCACTTTATATGTAATTTATTTACTTAGATACTTGTAACATGACATGGTGATTGTAACAATTGGATTTAATCTAATCTAAGGCCCGTATTAATAAACAGTACTTAAGATTGACAGCTAGTTTGAGTTCGTATCAGAAATGTCAATTCAGTACAAAATAGCCTGTCAAATCCATAGCTTTATAAATACGAACATACGGTTGCAAAATGTGCTACACCCTTTACGTAATTATAATTTCAAATGACTGTGTTTTGTTTCTGTATTTGCACACTATATAAATATAACATACCTACACATCTTTTTATTGATATATAAGACTGCTTTCCGCAAACAGGGGTTGTGCAGTCAATGAAACTGAACAACTATCACGAGGTTTTTTTTTTTTCAGGAACAAAAAGTGGGAAGTCACTTTTTTAATTTTCTGAAGAAATACCTTACAAAAGTTATTCAGTTTCGTTGACTGAGCGACTCCTATCTGATCAGTTTGCTGGAAGCTTTCTCTTACATCCTTCATAGTGCTACATTTGTTAATACAATTATGGTAGTGTACTGAAAGATATGAACTAGTACAAGTGCGTTAATTGAATAATAACAATTAGATATGTTACTGCAAAACTAAACAAATTCAGAGGTAGTTTCAAATCCACAGGAATGAAGTTGCATATTTTGTTATCCAACCTACGAACCTCTATGTATTCTAGAGTTTTCTTTAGTTGGTTATTTTTCTTGTCATCTGGAAATCAAATTAAGTTCCAACTAAAAAATATCAAAGAGAAAACGCCTAATAAAGAAACAAAATATAGATGTAAAAATGAATAAGTTGGATAGGTATTGTACCAGCATGTAAGCAGTATACAACAAACGTGTAATAATTAGTTAAGCCACTTTTTAACCCCCAATGTCCAAAACGAGGGGTGTTTTAGGTTTCACGGCTATGTGTGTATGTCTTTCTGTCTGTCTGTCTGTCTGTGGCATCGTAGCTCCCAAAGTTTACAAAGCGGTCCCCCAACGACGCATGAATGGGTCTGCATTTGTTTTAAACAATTATCTTTTACTTTTTAAAGGATAGTTTGTCGGGTAATTTAAAAAAATAATAATAAATAAACTATTATTTACCTCCTTCCTTTAAATAATAGTTATTTAGTAGTAACCTCGTCGCCGCAAGTTGGGATTTCATCATTTCTATGATCAAGGAAGGTACGGTTATGCGGAATATTAAATGAGCAGTATAAAGAAACTCAGGAAAATAAACTGTCGAAAGCGGCTGAAAAAAAAAATGATCATCAGGATTAATTTTTTTTATTTAAAGTGAGAGTATAAATAAAAACGTATATTAGTTCTAGTGATATTCAGTAAATAGCTGCAAATTAGAGAAGCAAGAAAATCAGTGGGAATGACTTTTAAGACTAAGGTATATTTACCGATTATACACATAGCAATAAAAATATATCGTTATTTAATTAGGATTCACCGATGTCTAAAACCCTGGAAAAGGTCTCTTAGCAAAATGTTATATTAAGTTGCCTCTCGCGACAATATCTAGAGGGATATTTCAGATTTTTCTCAGGCTATAGGTATGCTGTTTTTGCTAGAAGAGCATAAGAGTTGTTATCACAGATAATATTATTTAAATACTATACTGGTGTTGTTTAAAAAAAGTTGGCCTAAGTAAATACCTTTTTAATTTGTGCCTGAACTAATAAATATCCTACCTCATTACTTATCCTATAAAGCATATACCACAAAAGTACTAATACTTTTGGTACTTCATAGAATATCTCCTTGAATAACTGTAAAAAAAGAGAAAATAATATCATTAGAGTCCAGCCAGCCAAATAATTTGCTGTGTTCTGTCGTTGTGTAGAAATTAGTGATGTAGGTGATGAGACTTCGTGTTGGTTGATTGAGATATCAAAGTTCGCAGAAGCTCGGTAACAATTACGTTTTATTCAAACAGCAAGTAATTACAGAGCCAAGGAGGGTTAAAACCGCCAAGAAACAGCAGCAAAAAAAAAAACACTGAAAACCACTTTTTTTATTGCTACGGGTCAATTTTATTAATATAGCCTAAAGATAATTCATACTGATTTTCATAGCGACTAAGTTAAGCGTACCGCGAAATAGGGAGATATAAATTTTACACTTACCATACGGCCATACAGCGGTGCTATTTTGTCATAACAATCGGCGATGTAAATGTAATAGTTCTGAATCTCGGTAATACTCATTTGTGATTTCTTTATGAGGTTGTTTAATTTTTTAACACAACAATAAAGGTAAAAATTGATTAACATAAAAATAATTGACAACAATTCCGTACCTACCGGAACTGCACAGTAAAAAAAAGAAAATGTATAAAAATTCATTATCTTCAAATTTTGACATGACATTTGTCCTACACATGTGATGTAATTGATTAAGAATATGAAAACAGAATAGATAATCGTTAAGACTCCAAAGTACTCTCCTTTTAATACAGGAATATCGTTATCAAGTTTATGTACATTGAAAATAAAGTCATACAAATTATGTTTTGTAAAAAATAATATGAGTGTACTCATAAAATAATTCAATATGAGACTCAAATGCCAAAATATTGTCAATTTTGTATTTTCTTCGCAAAAAAAAGGAATTGTAAGTATGATCAATATTGCGAATGAAATTGTAGTGATTATGCATTTAACTAAAACCTGCAACCTTTTTTGTAAGTATTTATGTAAACCAAAATGGAATCCAAACAAAAATTGTAATAAAAAGATCAAAAGCGTGATTGATTTTGGTATTTTTGCCTCTTTTTTGTTGCGTTTGTTGTAAAATCTTTCTTCTTGCAGGGTTGTATGAAAAATCATTATTTTAATGTTCTTTTTAATACAGTCTGGATTTATAAACGTTTCAATCTACTCTTTTCATGAACAAAAAGCTGTACCGTCTCGTGTGACAGACTTGTATAGTGTACAGTACCTACAATTCGAACGGGTTTACGCTACCTATAATTGTTAGTATAGAAAATCGAATGTAAATTTTTAGGGTTCCGTACCCAAAGGGTAAAATCGGAACCCTATACTGAGACCGCTGTCCGTCCGTCCGTCTGTCACCAGGCTGTATCTCATGAAATCGTGACAGACAGTGCTAGACAGTTGACATTTTTGAGAATAAACAAATATTTAAGGGGGGCCCATACAACCATCGTGATTGTTGCTGTTGTTGTATAGATAATGGTACAGAAACAGAACCCTTCGTGGGCGAGTCCGACTTGCACTTGACTTATATTTGTATTAATTGTATGTTTTTTTCATAATATAATAATACTATTTTTCCGTCCTGTGGTTTCACCCGTGGCTATAATATTTAGTTATCCCTTGGGAATGATTTGTTTTCACGTATTTAAAAGTTGCCTATTCTTAATCTATATCCTAAGCACAAAACTAGAAGATACTTCAAAATTGGCGGCATTTCTTACGAACACCAAACCCCCTCTTAACCTCTTAGGTGCATGGCATAAAGGAAAAGGCGAGGCGGCGACGGGGCGGAGGCGCGCCGATTTTTGTATAGAATTTTACCTCTGCGTAGCGCAGCTTGATTTGATTTGAAGTTGCGCTGCGCGGACGTAAATTTCTATACAAAATCGCCGCGCCTTCGCCTCGACGCTGCCTCGCCTCTTGCTTTATGACATGCGCCTTAGGGATTGAAATCCCGACTTCAATATTGACGGAGTTACAAACATATCCCCTGTTTGATTTAACCCCTTCGGCGTGGAAAATAGGAAAATGCTGAAACACTTATTTTATTCATTAAGTATTTTTTTATTATTAGCTGAAATACATAATTGCAAGATCCTAACTTCAAAATTGACAGACTTTCATACAAACTTCTAACCTCTCTCTTTCACCCCTTTGCGGGCGTAAAATCCAAAAATAGGTACTTTCTTAGTGGAAGGTTACGCTATAAAAGGAACCGTTTGTCCAAATTCACGATTCTAACTTTGAGTAGTAGGTTGATGGCTCTGCGTTGATGAATGATGAATGAATCAGTCAGTCAGTAAGGACAAACGATCTTATAAGTATAGATATTATTATTCTTGAGCAGGCAGGTAGTCGATTTACAACTGATAATGCCTGTATGCAGTGTTGTCCTTAAGCTTTCTGTTTGAATATTTCAATAAATTAAAAATGATTATATACCGCCCACCTTCAATAAAAAAAAGTACGCTGGCAGCATTATCAACGGTATCTAATAATATAGTAATTTTAAAACAAATAAATTTATTATCTATCTATCTTCTCTACACAGGGCATCTTTACACATAAAATCAACGTAAAATTTTTGGTGTTCCGTACCTTAAAAGGAAAAAAAGAACCCTTATGTTGTCCGTCTATCAATATCAAGACTTTTTCTCAGGAATGCGTTGAAATTTATAGACCCTACCTAACAAATTTTGAAGCTGTAAAAATCATACTTCTAAATTCACACAATCAAAAGATACGACCATTTGTTTGTATATTTGCAAAAGTACAGAAACCTGTACACTTTGTCTGTATACCTACTTTTTTTGTGATCCAACTAGAAATTTATGGGGCTTTAATTTTTTCTTTTTAACATGTCTTATATTCTCCCTCAACTAAACTGAATCAAACCTCCTTCAATTTGGGTAGGTGGTGCAACCGAGGTTCTAGAATGAGCTGAACATACCTTACCTAATTCACACCATCCAGTCACGTCTGAGCAAATCGATTGAAGCGTTTCCCTATTCGTGGCACCACTCGATATTCCGCCATTGCTTTACAATTAACAGGTCTTTGAACGGTGAGAATTACCGGTGCTTTCTAACTTCGGAATATAGTTATCTACTGCCATAACCAATTGGAACGAAAGTGCTCTAAATTGATCTAAACTAATTTTTTTCTTTTAAAATAGCTCTAAGCACATTAGTTTCAGCGGCGAAACAAAAGAAAATATCTTTCCGTTTATTAGGGAAACCTTTTAGCACCCGAACGGAGAAAACTACGTATAATAACGAATGTTATTACAGGAACTGGTCTAATAACGCAGGTGGTGGTTTATGTTACCGCTATAATTGAGTTGTTTTGCTTATTTTCCTGCCCAACTGTACTATTATTAGATTTGTTACACTTTTTCTCTTTTGGAAAGAAAACAGTAGATATAATGCCTAACCTACCTACCTAGACTACCTATCTACTAGGTATAATACGTCAAAAGTTTTACTTAAACCGGTAAAGCTCTCAAAGTTTTAAGTTGAATAAAAATGTACGAAAAAAATCAATACTCTTCATGTTTACACGTAGTCATAGTGAAACGGATTGGAATCCGTCCAATAACGGACCGTGTTTGCCGACCGGCATGACAACGCAAGCACGTTTCCCGCGCAAATATTTGGTCAATAATACCAATTTTCTACTAACAAACGCTTACAACGATGAACGCCGAAGCAAAGAAAATAGTCACCATGTACGGAAGAGTGAACGTCCCAAACAATGAACGGTGTCGCGTCAACTTTTGCACGGATTTAGAAAAGTCCGTCCTAATGAGCAACTTCGAACGACGCGGCTGGAACCAAGTTAGTCCTGATGATGAGTGGAACTTCTTCTGGGCGTCCACACAAACCTGCCGGAACCTTTTCAGCGTCGAAAGTGGCTATCGTATGAACGATAATCAAATCATCAACCATTTCCCCAACCACTACGAGTTGTCTCGAAAAGATTTGCTCGTGAAAAACATCAAACGCTACCGGAAAGAATTGGAGAGGGAAGGAAATCCGCTCGCTGAGAAAGCCGAAGTGATTTTACCCGGCGGCCAAGTTGTCAACCGGTACGTGCACCTGGATATTGTTCCAATAACCTTCGTGCTGCCGGCCGACTACAATATGTTCGTCGAGGAGTACCGCAAGTCACCTCAAAGCACTTGGATCATGAAACCGTGCGGAAAATCGCAAGGAACCGGAATTTTTCTCATCAATAAACTATCGAAGTTGAAAAAGTGGTCGCGAGAAGCAAAAACTCCGTTTCATCCGCAGCTGAGTAAAGAAAGCTACGTCATTTCCCGGTACATCGATAATCCTCTTTTAATAGGAGGCAAAAAATTCGATCTGCGACTCTACGTTTTAGTAACTTCGTTCCGCCCTCTGAAAGCTTATCTTTTCCAGCTGGGATTCTGTAGATTTTGTACAGTGAAATACGACACAAGTGGTGCTGAGCTAGACAACATGTACGTTCATTTAACTAATGTCAGTGTACAGAAACACGGGGGTGATTACAACAGTATACACGGCGGGAAGATGAGCGTCGAGAATTTGCGTTTGTATTTGGAAGGTACCAGGGGACGAGCCGTCACAGATAAACTGTTTGCGGATATGCAGTGGCTCATAGTGCATTCTTTGAAAGCCGTTTCCTCAGTGATGGCAAACGATAGGCACTGTTTTGAGTGTTACGGGTATGATATTATAATAGACAATAATTTAAAGCCCTGGCTCGTCGAAGTAAACGCGTCTCCATCCCTCACTTCTACTACAGTAAACGATCGAATACTGAAGTACAAACTGATTGACAATATTTTATCAGTTGTGTTGCCTCCCGACGGGGTGCCAGATGTTCGATGGAATAAGTTGCCAAGTGCGGAAGCTTTAGGCAATTTCGACTTATTGATCGACGAAGAACTTTTGGAAAAGGATGAGGCGTCTACATCAGGGGGTCGCGGAAAGAACAGCAAAAATAAGTAAAGTTTCAATACACAGATGTAAATTAAGGGGAAACATCCGTATAATACCTTATTATAATTTACTTATAAGTATTTCACACAATTATATTTTACTGTTGTTAAATAAAAGACGACGTTATACCAAATGCAAGATTTGGGCTTATCTTTTTGTTCCCTTTGCGAAAGTTAATAATTTTGCCAGACTAGAAACTAGTTTTCTCAGAAGCAAAAGTCAAGGTATAAAATAATGTAGATTACACCTTGAAGTGGCCAACTTCCTCTCTGAGGCGGTGAAAATGCTTTTAGGAGCTCGAAATTGCAGTACAAAGTGTTGGAAAGCCGTGTTTTTAACTTACACATGCGAGTTATTTGCATTTTAATGTTTGCAAGGAGGAAAAATAACATCGGCCCCGCGGAAACACCACAGAGGAAAAATAACATCGCGGCAAACACGGGATTACTCCCGCTTCCAACTAAGTAAGTACTTGATTTTTGGGGTTCCGTACCTCAAAAGGAAAAAAAGGAACTCTTATAGGATCACTCGGTTGTCCGTCTGTCTGTCCGTCTGTCCATCCGTCTGTCAAGACCCTTTTTCTCAGAAATTCGTGAATGTATCAAGTTGAAACTTATACTGACTACTCAAGTCTAGGGTCCCTTGAAGCAGTAAAAGAATCATACTTCTTAGTCTTCGCAATCAAAAAATACGAACGTTTGTTTGATTAATTGCAAGGGAACCGAAAACAAAATAATATTTTTTCCTTCGATTGTGCTAGGAGACGTTGCTTCTTGCCAAATTTCAAGATCCTAGGTCACCGGAAAGTACCCTATTTGTGTCACCTGAAAGTACCCTATTCGGGTTTTGCCCTTCTCAAGATTCAAAAACCTATAGGGTACTTCCCATTGACCTACAACAGCAAACTTAAGTTTGTCCTTTTTATGGTTGAAAAATGTCTGGGTGCTCGAGGGAGTAGGGAGGGTTCTATATTTGCTTTAAATTCTTTCATCATTATATTCATTTAAAAAACAATTGAAACTTCATCTCCTGGAAAATCAATCAAAAAATATAAACATTCAAAAAAGAAAGTCGTTCTATAGCTAAATATATTATATTGAACTTAAACCCTCACACTTCTGTTATTTATGTTTCTTCACTTTCATTATTTCTGTTATTGTTTGGTAGTATTGTCACTGTTTAAAAACGTTCTCATTTTATTTTGTCAATTTTTTTCAAGTCAGTTTGTCTTGACTGTGCTACGAGCACAATTAGGTACCACGGAAGACCAGCGTTGTAGTGCTTAGTGCTACAGCATGTGCTGAGTGAATACCTTTTTTAGTGTTATTTAATAAGTTAAGAATGTAAATTTTACCTATTATGTATCTTTGCACTAAAATAAATGATTACTTTACTTTAAATACCCCCATTGGTACGGAAGCCTCGGTGACCGAGCCCGACTCGCACTTGATCGGTTTTTTTTTTTGTTTTGACTGAAGTAGTTAAAATATGTTAATCTTTGTTTTCTACATTAATTATAAAAGTTATAATAATGAGTCCTTCATAATATCAAACATCTACATCAAACAAAAATGACATTAAGTAATCGAGTTATGGGATTCCAATAATCAAATTACAGTAGGTATTTTCTACATTCACCAAAAAGATACAATCCCACATATAGGTACTGTATGAGAGTTTTCAACAAGCTTCCATAAATGAAATAGCTGTTAATTTCCTGCGCATGAACCTAGTTGAATATTTATAGTTTCAATTGTTTCCTCGTGGCTAGGTAAATGGTATAAACAGGAATATTACTAGATACAGTAGGACCACGGAGCCTTTCTATATGCTAACTAGGAGTGAACTTCCGCAATATTACACAAGATAGCAGAGTTAGAACTCTCTATGCAAAGAAATACTACAATTTTATATTTAAATTGGTATAGGTATACCTATTATAATATAATAGGGAGTAGAATATATTTATAGGCTATAATGTATAATAGAAGGCTGTAGGTATCTAAATCTTTGTAGGACGGTGTATAAATCAGAACAACAAAACCACCTCCTGGTTATTTTCTAGTTCGCAATACTTTATTTGGATCGCCCACAAACCATACAACATGTCATAAAAACACACGTAACATGATGAATGGTGACCGTATACGATTTTTCTCGTTGATTCTTGAAAAAACAAAGGCTGAAAAATGTTTGTGTTGAATGGTATTGAATGTTGAAATACCAGAGCCTATTATGCTAGTGCTGTATGAGCAGGTTTCATCGCTCTCTCTGTCTCGGTCACCTCTGACTTGGCGAGTCTAGAGTTGGGCCAACTATCACCAGGAAATTCATTCAGGAGACGAATTTTTTTTTAGACTTTCCTATACAAAATGACCAACTCGATCAGAATTTTTTTATGAAAAAGCAAAACATTTTTTTCATTTCATAAAAGAATTTTCTGATGATAGTTGTTCAGTTTCCTTGACTAAGCAACCCCTATCAGTTTTCGGTACGCTGTCCCTTACACCCCGTATACAGATCTTATGCAATACAAAACTGAACGTCAGACCAGCTTCAGACATCAATTTATAAACGTAGCTAGATACATCTACTCCTGGCTCCTAGATTTTGAATCACAGCATCAAATCTCGTCGTTTCAAATACATCTGTGAATAACCAGCTTATTCATGCTATTGTCCTGTTTAATCTGTGCTCCCTTTCAGATGCGACCCCATAAAATAGTCCCATAATAACGTATATCACGCTTCACAGAGCGTGACGTCACGGAAATGTTCTCGAATTTTCTTTATTGTAGCACAAGATAATAAATAAGACACTATGATAAAGAGGCGAGACGGATAAAATAAGCGAACATTTTCCTTGCATTACACAATGAGAATATTTGTTCTAACGGCTACGGGGCGCTCGCCACGGTGGGAAATTACCTATACTGTTCAAGCCAAGCGAGAAGTTTTGTCAGCTTCTAGCTAGAAAGAAAGAAGCTAGAAATCGATCCATCAGCCGCACTATCTTTTTTCTCCACCTGGTGCAAATGTACATCTGTAGTACAGTACAACTGTATCGCTGGAATTCGGTGTTGGGCTGTAGAGAATTTATCGCGTTGTGCCTCACCGCCCGCCAGACGAACTTTGTCTGGGTCCGTGCCAGTATGCCGTCTAACAAGCTAGGTGTTTCAACTGGCTACTCGAAAGTATTGAACTAGGTATACGGGGAACAGCTTTCCGCAACTTTGATAGGGGTGCTCAGTAACGAAACTGAACAACTTTTATAAAGATATTTTTTCAGGAAATGAAATTCCACAAAATAACCCAATAAAACAAACACTAGAGGCACGGATACTAAGTCACGTCTACTTATTTAATACGGTTAGACAATAGCCAAATTCGATGAATAGGTACCTAACATCCCGAAGTTGTATCACAGATTGTAGCTCAGGCTAGTAATTCAAATTACATTGGAGCAACGGCACATGCAGTTTAATGGCTCGGAACTGCGATAGTTGACTTGCCACGCGTACATAAATACCTACAGCATTAGGCTACAGCCTTAGAGTATAAGTACATAAACAAGCTGCTACAGCAAAATGCTCCTTGGATACATTGGATCGATGGATCGTACTATGGTGAGAATAGAGTCAGTGATGGGATGGACTCTAAGGTTACACACAGCTCTATGAATATCTACAAGATTTTAACATTATTTAAATTGTTGATTTTACAGCTAATAATTAAGTATTTGCCAGTTATTTCTTTTTTTACAAAGTGGCTCTACTATTTAATCATCATCATCATGGGCCTCCCCAAAATTGGTAAGAACCTCTAGCGCTAGTTTCTTGTACTTTCCACGTTGCAGCCAATTTCGTCTAACAGCCTCGCAATTCGAGCTAATGGTTTTAACTTACCCCAAGTTTCGTTCTAAAATTTCTGCTTAGTAGGCGGAGAAACAACGAAAAAATGAGCTAAGTTTTTAAGGAGAAGCCTTTTCTTATGAAACAAAGAGTGAACAAGTGTCGGGCAGAGGGTGCGACCCTCTCAAACTTGAGTAAACTTGGAATACACCAGATGACATTATTTTATTACTTATTTATTGTGAAGTAAGTACATACTTTTTCATTCATCAATCACGTCGTGCGTGATATCATGACATGACCTGATATCGCCAGTGTTAAGTAACATCAACTATTTGATGTCCTCATTTATGTCAGAAAACTATTACATCTTTGGTTTATTTTATTTTTAATTATTTTCATTTATCGTTATAATTATTTTACAGATAATTATTTATTTAGCAGTAAAGTTATTAACATTAAAAAAACAAATAGCTTATACCTGCCTATCTCTTACACGATACACGCAACGAAATGGAAACCATTGAGTTTTGGAAATGTGTCTATTACGCCTTGTTCCAATGTATTTTTTTTTCCTGCTAACAGGTGTCATATTTCAATGGAAGATTTTCCGGCTTTATTCAATCTGGGTAATGACATGGAAAGACTGATAGTTTGATGACGTTATTTTCCTGATGTTCAGAGATAAATCTACTTTATGTTGACTGTTCGGAAAAGAGAGTAGGTAATTTCCAGTAGGTAAGTATTTGTTTAAAGTGGTTTATTGTAAAATTTGTTGTTAGTGCATCAAACAAATACTTATTCTACAGTAAGGGGCTGTAAAAATTGCACATCGAAACTTAGAAAAAGACAGTAACGCCACGTACCTCTGTTGAAGGTTACACCTGCCAACATTCTACAGAACTAAGATCCTTTTAAAACTTCCTCGTATGTATCTCAGCTCAGTGTGTGAGCTAGAATCGTTAAAGTAAAACGACTAAAACTATTCCGTAGCCGCGGAAAAAGGAAACCCGGTAGGTAGGTACATTGACACGTTAACTAGAGGGGTCGCGCTTTTATTCCTTTTAAAGCAACTTTTTCTGCGCGAATTTACACACTCGGATTTTATTTCCTTCTATTTCAAATAGTTAACTTTGCTGCGATGTTTTTTTTAGATTCGTTATTCCGCCCTAATTTCACTGACGTGCTAGATTTCTTTATTTTAGAAATACTTAGATCATGGCTGTTTATAAAATGCTTTCGTACCTTTTCGCTCTAGCTTTTAAAAGCTACTTTTTTGTCCTTGTGCATAAAGTTCAACTTTATGAACCCTGCACGAAGTAGTACTTTTACGAGCATGAGAAGTGAAAAAGCATTTTCCACCTAATCGCTTCACACGTCGATGAACCAATTTACTTGGGCCTAAAATACGAGCTATAAATGGCTCTCTGATTACCGAACCTTGTCTAAACGATAATGGACAATCCTCGGCCACTATTGGGCCACCATAGATTAAAGTGCTAGGTCCTGAAAAATTGGTAAAGGGCCTCTACGACCCCCATCCCATCACAACCGTCCGGCGCCGTATTATAAATTTTGCATATCAGCTCATTTTATCGAGAGTTCAGATGGACCCGTGCTTAGAATATTCAAATACTAGCAAATTTTAGCGTAATTTTGTAGACACTTTATGATATTGTCACTTTTAGTATCTTCATTTCGCGTACAACACTATCGCTTTTTAGAATCTCTGCACGGTTAAGATGCATTCGGAGCGACTTTAAGTGAAACAACCGATACTTTTGGATGTCGTATATTGACTGCACTTATAGCTAGATCATACATACTTATATTAGTATAGTGTAGGCATAGTACGGAAGGGTAAAGAGGTGCGTCATCACACTACACCTTCCCCCTTGAAAAGAAAAAAAAATGTTTCATGTAGAAAATATTTTTTTATACTATACCAACACAATTAAAAATATTATTAATTTAAATTTAAATTCAATTAATTAAGAAGAAATAAAACCTTATGTAAATGTACCTAAACATTATTAATTCCTTTATCAATGTTCATAAAGGATGGCAAAGACTACATAACACTAATCAAACAACACACAACTATTACTAAAAATTTTGTTCTAGAGTCATATCCATTTAGTTTGTCATATCCTTGTTTTATTATAAATCGCAACACTACATAACAATTTTTTTTTTTTAAATCGTCAATGTCCTCATTTAGTCACAATCATAACTATTTACCATTATTTTTGTTTTTATTTGGGTTAGCTACTCCCACTTAAAAACAAATCTTATAAATCTTATTTGTACAAGCATATCCTTGATACATTATTTATATCTATGGGCCCATTACACATCGCATGCTTTTTATAAGTTTAGGTACCTTTTACAATAATATTCTGAGCGCTATAGTTTGGTTATCATACAAATTAACCTAGTCGACTTTAAACACCTGGCTACTTACTTATAGTGCCAGTTTGCGAGTCGTGCTTTCACGAACTTATATACTGGTACATTTATATTTGAGGTTTACATATATGACACTCAAGTTAGGGTCTGAACTTTAAGACTCAATGGTCTCCAACTTCTACACGGAGGGTACGGTAGCCCACACCATGATCAGATAGAAGGAATTTGATCCCTATTGTACCTAATAATCGCTACCTGTATCTTGTACCTAGGTAGGATAATAACATTATGTAACATTTTACGATGTTACTTATACCTATTCGTACCGTTAACAATATCGACGTATCATTTTACGTACATACGAGCATTAACTCGTGCTCACTTTCTTTACTTCCGAGCATAATTTCGTTTCTTAATAAACAATGTTGTTCATATTTCTGTACTTGATCACACAATCCTTTCTTTGAATATATGGCATAATTAGCTTCGCTGCGATTTCGGATGATCAGTCCAATAACACGCAAAACTATCTATACCACAAATTCCCATTCAATCTTCCGATCTGCAGAATCATCACAATCGAATAGTCAAGACAAGCTTCAATATCATTATCAATCTTTCATTCATGAACAACATTCATCGCTACCTAACACCTTAGGTGTACATCTGTTTAGGTAGGTATCTAATATTTCTGTACAATATCATTGTACTGGGAGTTAGTAGGTAACACTGTTACGTCACTACTACTCTATAAATTGACACAACTTATAATAGGTACACATATACATAGTTAGTTCAATCAACTTTGTAAACTTCGAAACAGTATATTCTGCAAAATACTCTGTATCGGTAGAAATTGTTTCACAACTACTTTGCGTTTTTCGCTGAAATGCATCTAGCAACACAAAATAAAATTGATGTCCAATTTTTATCAATTATTGCGAAAGTGTGCAAAACTGCTTACACGTAACCTACATAATTTGGCTACTTACACGTGTAAAACAATTTTCAGATTTTACAAATCGCTACCTACTTATACTTTTAAGCAAATGTTCTTTATTTTTCTACATAGATTTTAGGAAGTAAAATTTTGCGTATTCAGTATGAAGTGATACTTTACGCAACAATAAAAAAAAAAAGTAAAATCTTACATTACTAAGACTACAGGCGTTTTACGCACTGCCTAACTCGTAAGGTTTAAAGGTATGACTTTATGTATACGTATGCAACTTACATAAGCGCGTGTAGTACCTACGTGTCTAGGCTATGTAGGTCGTGACGACAGAAACGCTGACTTGGCGTGCGCATACGATGTGGCGCGCGCGGCTCAGTCGTGGATACCCCGTAGGTCGCATGTTCGATTTCTTCTTTCTCTAACGAACAAGCTGCTCCACATCAGACCCGATCAATGAAATCTCCCGGCGCCCAGCAGACATAATCCTCGCATCAACTAGGCTTGAATATACTGCGAGCGCCCAGCAGCTACAACCTCTTCATGATCTTCTTATAATGTATCTCCTCGTCATGGGGATATCCTCTTCATGGGGTGCTGTCATCTTCTTCTCAAATTGAACTGAGTTTCTTCTATAATTTTACTAGAACAGTTTCTCTTAATGCATACGTGTTTTGCCAACTTATTTTGGACGGATTCAATATCGACGTCCTGGATGGCTGGCTGCTGCCGGATGGTTCTCCTTGTCGCTGATGGTGGTATTGGGAATCGACGTCCCCGACGAAAGGGATCTCCCGACATCATAACGTCACTCACGCCAACGTGGAAACTTTACATAAACTGTCTTTTATTCCACTAATTTTATAAAGTTCTCGTTCGAATCACTGTTAATAGTCTTTTATAGTCATTTAATTCACGAAACACTAAATTGTCTGTGTCGTGTCAATTTTCACTTATCTGGTTCTTTTACTGGGTTCATGGTTTTTTCTTTAATCACAAATAAATAATTAACTTTTCTTATTTTTTCCATGATACCCAGCTCTGTCCAGAAGGGACAAAGCTGGCTAGGGTCGCCATGCACGGTTAAGATGCATTCGGAGCGACTTTAAGTGAAACAACCGATACTTTTGGATGTCGTATATTGACTGCACTTATAGCTAGATCATACATACTTATATTAGTATAGTGTAGGCATAGTACGGAAGGGTAAAGAGGTGCGTCATCACACTACATCTCTTACATAAACATTTCAATCCTTTGTCCTTTTGCTGTTTAACTTGAAATGAAACCTGTTAAATTACGAAACAAAATATAGAACAATATATTTCGCATGTTGAAATAAACATTAACCTTCCTTTACAGCTTACGAGATTAGAGGTTTTTCATTCACCAAAGTTTTAATAGCTTGTTTAGACGACGAAACTGAAGAACTTTCTGTAAGTATGGAAAAATACATAGGTAGGTACATATAAAATGCAGTCCCTACCGATTTTTAAGTTGCACCTACTTAGTTACTTACCTATAATAATAAGTCCATATATAGGTACCTACTTTGTAATAAGAATGTGGGACAAAGAGATAAAAGGAAACAGGAAAAAGTGGGTTCTACAAATCGGATTGGTTTGTTTGTCATGTCCAGATTAGCGGAGCGGAGCAAAACTAATGAATGTTTGTAAACCGTTTCAGCACTTCCAGTACATTTTTCTTTTAGTTAGTTGCTTTTAATGATCTGTTTGTTGTAAGTATGTTTGTTTTGTATCGAACGTTATGAAAATAAATTTATTTTAAGATTTAAAAAAGTCAACTTCAATGTGTATTTAGAAAAAAAACACAAGCATGTACTTATTTGAAAGAGTTTTTTTTTTCCATTTTATACGAAACTGATGTAAATTTAATAGTGTAATATATATTTTTTGGAATCACCTCATAAAACTTTTTATTTGATATCCCACTCGATTATTTTATAAGAAAAAAAATCATACTAAAACTTGATGACGTCACCCTCCCTTTGGAACGCGACAATATTCATTTTGCTTATCAGTAATTCACGCTGATACCGTTGCCAGCTGTTGGCGGTATATTACTGTTTGTTCAGTTCAACTTAGCTTAGACCCTCTAGCCCTCTACCAAGAATTTGCCAGCCAAGTAGCTTAAAGTCATAAATGTGTTCCGTACGTGTTTGTCCGTAGCAAAGAAGAAAACGTTTCTATGTTCATAATAAACACACACTTAGATTTCGTGCGAGACGAAATCATTTAAATCCCAAGCAGCAATAATGTTATCCAATTTCAGTATAAATTACCACGTCAATGCGAGAATTACCATACGGAGCGAGGCGATAGATAAATATATCGTAGCACAGAACATTCGACTAATAAGGCAAATAGAAGTATGCAAATCGGTTACCTAGCAGCTCTTCATTTGAAATTTGCAACGGGCGTGTGGATATTGAGGTATTGACCACGGGTATATCACATTGTACGAATGTATGAAATATTTGTAAATTAGTATCATAATTTTTTGAACTGATTATTTTTCTTTTGGACCGTACCTACTTTATCACAATAGACATAAAATGTGGAAGTAGTATCCCCCTAGTAGAAAAAAGTGAATAAAAAAATCCGTTCTTCCCTTCTAGGGGGGATAGGCCAGGGGGATAGGTGGAACAGGTGAACAAAAATCCGTATGTGTTTTGAAAGTTTAGAAGAAAGGAGACCAGTTTTAATGCTGTTATGGAACGTGTTTTTGTTTTCAGGAAAAGAAACTAAAAATACTTCTAGTATTAAAATAATATGGATGGAGTTTCACTTAGTCGTTTCTAATTTTCGCTTTTGCCTTATCAGATTTTATTCAATCAGGTCCCTAATGAGAACTTATCGCATAGCATAGATAGAATAGACTATCGTAAACGAATATGAGATGTCCTTTGCTCTTGTGTTTTGTTCCAACGGATTCCCGAACAAATTATGCAAATTCGAACTAATGCTACTAAACAATGCAATAACCGAAATTAGTTCGATGTATATTCGCAAATGAAATTGCGCGTTAATACAATACGTTACGCACCACACGTTTCAATAGAATTGTATTTAGAAAATGGGAATTGTGTTTTAGCAATCAAACTCGAGAATTATAATTTTATGAATGTTTATTGTTCAACTTAGTTGTAACAAAATTCATATAATTAAAATCATTTCACGTAATTTATATCATAACTTATTTACATGTACAAAGAAAATATTTATTTAAAGTAGTTGGTGAATATAGAACCGCTAATCGAAAGGATATAAAGAGTGGAAATAAGTTAAAACCATAATCCATCTTCTGCTTCTTCTTCGCTGTCCGAGACTTGCAGGTCGTCTTGTATTGCTGGGTCCGTCTGCAATAAAACATTAAATACAATTCTAATCCATGTGCTTTTTTACATACGAAAAAATTGGCCAAGAGCGTGTCGGACTCGCCCATATGTAGGGTTCCGTAACCTTATATGTTTAGGTACTTATAACAACATACTTAATTATCTTCAATATTTGATTTCAAGCTTATACAAAAGTTCTAAATTCTAACGATATTTCAGCTACCCCGTGTTCAACTCTGATAGCAATCCCCAATTTTCTTTTTGTGTTACCAAATCTGATTTTTAATTGTGATTTTGGGTATTGTTTTCTACGGTTCCTTTAGAACGGATTAAGAAAAATAAAATAAAAATATGTTATTCTTACCTGCCAGTTCTCTGGTGGTTCCTCCTTGAACGTTGGCGGCTCGAGGGATGCGCCCTCCATCATGGGAGGCTCCATGTTCATATCGGGCTCGATCGGCTCCTCCTGAGAAATAATAACAATGTCAACTGACTCCGTGGCCTTCGTTGTTGTGTCTCCGACTACTAGTGTCGCCGAACTATCGATAATATTGTTAACCAAGCCAACGAATTTCTAACTACATGCGCAATAACGTGTTCGTACAGGTTTGTAGTGGGTTTGTGTGCGTGCTGCCGCCTTAATCAAGCCGGTTCGAGCACCGGTTGGCAAAGGTCTTTATCTCATAGTACCTATTTCAACCAACCGCACTCAGACCCGATCTAATATGTGTACAAATCGCGAAAGTCTTAAACAAACATTTATGATATTAGTAGGATACCTTGACGACAGCGGAAGGCGTGAAGGAGTAGTCGGTCGCCTGGTCCAAGTCGACCAGCTCTGAGGGCGGCGGGTCGTCTCGAGGCTCGCGCTTGATCAAGAACTCTGACGTGTCGAACGGTATATGTTCAACTCCACTTGTGCTGGGGCGTAGATCTTCCTCTGCAAAAAAGTAACAAGATTTTAAGCTTACTATTTATTTTTCGTCTTATTTAATGTATTTAGTAATTAATTTTAATTTTATACAATAATATTGCTTCTTTTTAGAAGTAAGTTAGTAAAAAAATACAATATATTCGGGTAATTTATTTTCCAAAAATGGAAATACATTTATCGATACTGTTTGATGACGTCAGATGGTCTCACGTCGTGAACACAGAGAAGAGTAATAATACCTATGTCGCGCTATGTCGTGAACCAGCTGTCACGGGAAGAAAATACCAGGCGTAGTTAATTTTCTTATACCATGCAATAAACAATAATAGAATAGACTTACCGGGTCGTACAGAAAGTTGAACCATAGTCGCAGCCGCATCTTTTGATTCGACCTCCTCCAAGTCACTTCCACTACCACTGTCAGAATATTGAAGATCTGAAAAAAAAAAACATACAATCACGCCTTTATCCCTGAAGGGGTTGCCAGAGCGTTAACTACCTAAACACGCTTTCGCTACGAAAGACGTTTTGTATTTATCAGCCCATCGCCTAAATTACAATACACTAAAACCCTCGAATCCCTTTGCTGGTAAGCATATCCGGTAGGAGAAGCAGCTGAGACATTCTATGTTTAATTAGTGGTTCCCAGTCCAGTATGGACGTAATAATAAAAGAAAGCTTGGACATGTTTAACACATTCAAAAACCTGAAAGTAAATATTTTGGGAACATTATAGCTTACCCTCTTCCAAACTGTTTTGATCTTTCTTTGGCCTGCCACGTTTCCTGGGTGGTCCTGCAAACAAAGAATACGTCAGCTTGTTGTCTCAACAACATTACTACATACAATGTGTAAAAAATAATTGACCAAATGATGCTGCACCTACTCATAAGGACAAAATACAACATATGAAAGACAAGTTTGGTCTTCCCATACAGAGTAATTTTGACTTACCATCCGAAGTGGAAGTGCTAGGCTTGTGTTTCCTCGGTCGGCCCCTGCCTCGCTTCTCGTCGGAGGGCGCGGGGGGCGGGGGTTCGTCCAAATCATCTGAATGTTCGGCGTCTTCTAACATCTTCGCTTGCACCTTAGCTATGTTGGCCTCTAGCTGGCTGACGTGTTCGCCGAACTGTTGAAAAATTATACATGTACGTCAGTCAAAGGCTTTGAATGCTCATCATCAGATCAGTAACGTAACACGAAACACAGCAAACTATTTGGCACCATTCTCCTGTGGTTTAGGGGCGTCTCAAACATCAGAACAGAAGCATAACCAACTGTAAAAAAAAAAAACACCAAACAGGTGTTTTTTTTTCCAGACCTGTAGGTCTGAACCATGGGCTCCCGATCCAGAGGCCGTGGGTTCTATTCCCAGGGGGGCACACAAAGTTAAACAAACCATGTTAGAGGCCTATTAGCTGTGCTATTTGGCGATTTAAATAACTCTAACACCAGGGTTCATCGGGTCGATCGACTCGAAACCAACACGTCAAGAAGAAACTTATCATATAAAACTTAAACTCACCTGTTCAAGGGACTCCTGAGTAACCTTCAGTATAGCTTCGGCCTGTCTAGTGAACTGGGAGTTGAGCCCGTTGTAGGCGCGACAGTTCTCCACCAGCAAGTTGATATCGCGCAAGAATTCTTCGCGACTGTGGTATTTGTGAGCTGGAAATATTATCAAAATAATTAAATTACTTAGTCCACTCTTACTGTTATTAGAAAAAAAAAAAGCAGCTGTCTGTTCAAGTGGTAAGTGGTAAGTATTTACAAAGTTTTAGGACAGTTTATAAGTTTAATCGTGTAAAACGTTCTTCCAGTGGCTTTTCATGTTGGCTTGAACTTGAATCTAAATAGAACCAGGTTCTAGTTGGATTCACTCATTGCCAAATAGAACCGGGTTCTATTTGGAGCACTTTAATTACCACTTGAACATTGTAAACCAGCTATAGGACTATCAAAGTAACTATGACATGACGCGTGAAATCATGAATTTCTGAACGTCATTTATCATCAATGCAATGCAGGCTGAATTCTGTTTGGTAAGATTTGAAGTTGTCCGCCAACTGTCTTTGATCGACACTGTCTTTGACAGTCGAGTGGTCATTACACAAACATGGTCACATACTTATTAAGCAATTAGATTACTCAATCGCCAGGGTTAAGCCGACAAGCCCTAGAAGCTTACCCTGTATTTTCTTGCCCATGGTCTCCATGTCGATGGGTTTCTTGATGACACTGTAGTAGTCTTTCACCTGCTTCTTATTGACGGGCTTGAGGAAGGGCCACGCTTCCGGCATCACCTTCAGCTTGGTCGTCAGCAGATTCTCCAGGATGAACGATAGCGCCACCTGGTTAAAGCAAGTCTGATGTTCCAGTGTGTTGTAATTTGTACAGATGTTTTATCTCACTGCCACTTATTTAGTTGAAGTTGTGTGTGAATGTACCTACTACAAACATTGCTTTGGTGTGCGTGAGTAGAGCGCATGTATGTACGTACGCACAGCCACAAGTATGGCCTATCTCGTGATATAAAACAACTGTAACTGTACAACTGTAAAAGCGGCGTCAAGTACAGGTAGTTCTCCTTTGCACCATAGAATTCATATTATTTGTACAATCCACGTCAATTTTTATTTTATTGGAAATGTGATCTAGACTCCAGTCTAGGTCGGGGGCGACAGAGACGGCGTTCACTCTAACTTTGAAGTGTTGGGGGCTGTCTTTATTAGAAAACACAGACGCAAGCAAGAAGTTAGTTCCACTCTTTTGCCCTGCGCATTATATTTTTTTTTTAAGTTAGTTCAAATGAATTTCGTATAATCCAGTAATATCTTTGATTCAACAAATTATACATGAACCAAAATATTGTATCAAATAGTTCACCTGATCATTATCATCGAGTAGCGGGTTGATTTGTTTCTCTAGTTTCATGAGCTGCTCCTCCTTCTCTGCAAGTTTGTCCACGCAGCGTTGAAGCATCCTCTGTGCGGCTACCGTCAAACTACTGTTCAGACCTAGTGAAACATTTAAGCATTTATGTACAGTAAAACTCATTCAAGTATAATTTACCTACTACGTACTAGAATAGATAAAGAGAACAAAATATGTGCGCCCCGTACCAGAGACAGTACAAAGGGCGCGGGAGGAGGTGACATAGAATACGACAACATGGGTTGCAAGTTGCTGTAGTCCGTGAACTACCAAAAGGTCACTATTATGATATTTTCTGACAGCTCAAATAAAATGTAACTTTTTACATGATGAGCTGTCATGATGATTATTACGATATCATTTCATCATCGATCATCAGAGCTTTACCGTTATATAAAGTAGAATTCTCCACAATCTGGTTGACGTCAGCCAGGAAGTCTTCTCTGCTCTGATAGCGTTTCTGTCGGAGATTTTCCCGGATAGTCTGCAGGTCCATAGGCCGGGACACCACTCGGTAGTAGTCTAGCACCATCTGTTTGAAAGACCGAACAAGAATATTTACAAAGAGGCTAAGCTCGTTATCGATTAAACTGTTATCGATTAAAAGTTCATTGGCAGACTGCACTTGAGGTACGAAGTTGGGAAGATGACGTATGTATTTTAATCTGTTCAATACGTTTTTCAGAAAAGATGACCGTGCGACGCCTTTCCGCTGGTCTCTTGATTAGATAGTAGCATAACTCATAGTGCCTTTATTTTAAAAATAGCTCTTCTACAGGAAATAGGAACGGCTGTACATCGGACAGATGACGTATATAGTTCAACACGTCTTCTAGCAAAGATGATAATGTAACAAGTGCATCGGTGCGACGCATTTCCGCTGGCCTCTTGATCAGATAGTCGCACGACTCGCTGTTGGTGTTTTTATTTCAAAGAACTCTAATTACCTTAGGATTAACTGGGAACAGGAACGGCTGCACATCTGGTAAATGACGTATATAGTTCAGCACGTCTTCCAGTAAAGATGACAACGTAACAAGAGGATCCGTGCGCCTCCTTTCCGCCGGTCTCTTGATGAGATAATCGCACGACTCGCTGTTGGTGCCGCGGCGTTTGTTGCGGCCGGCCGCGCGGTATTCGTCGCGGCCTCTGCCTCTGCCGCGGCGTTTGAGATCGTCAGCCGATTGCTAGGAATAAAACATTACTTAGAAGTTGAGATTTTAGTAAACTTGTAAATTATAATTTTTATTGCGAAAATAAAATTTAGATATTACAAATAATAAGAGAGCAATAACTTTGTAAAGTTAGTAAAGAGGACTGCGGTAACTTTGATAGCAGAGCTTTGGAACGGTGTTCTGGAATTCGCTGGCCCTAAGCCCTGCTAGCGTTGAATTTGGGATTTTTATATAACATATTTTAGATAAAGCTAGCAGTGTGAATAAAAAAATACAAAATACAGAAAAACTATATAATACGATTTCTTTCCAAGTTGTATGATTCTTTCAGTAAAAGTCAATAATTGCTTACCTTGATAAGCTTAGAAGGCAGCGTGAGTTTAGTTCCATCTACGTATCCCAGGTCATCTTCATCCGCCGGCGGTTCTGGTAGCAGCGGCTCGATCTCCGGCTCGGGAGAGGCAGGCCCTCCCCCGCCCCCTCCAGTGTAAAGAGGACAAGCCTTATTGGTCCTCATGTGACCAACTTGGCCGCACGCGCCGCACTAAAAGTATAGCCAATATTAGTAGAAGTATGGTTCTTTTACAGGTTGCTTTCTGTAATGTACGTACACACAGGTAAAGAGTAGTACAAATAGACGCAAAAATAATGTATGTTACAGTATATTTTGTACGTCTATTCACCAGGTTTTCGGCTAGAAACACATTATCGAACGAGTTTTAAAAGATATTACTGTAATTTTAGTACACACGTTACCTCAGTTTATTTTTATATTCATGTTATTTTTTTACCTTCTACACTACTTCTTTGTATAGTAAAGAAGGCTATTATTTTTTAACATCGAGTAGGTATAGTTTCTATAGTAATAAAACCTTGCCAGAGGCAAGTATATACACAGATACACTATTTCATTCCACTTGTAATTTTCTTCAATGAGAGAGTCATAATAAATAAATGTAAAAGACAAGCACTGGTGAACTTATATGGTAACATCTCTCTCTTTTTCATAACAAATGAAAGACATAAAACTTTACTTTTTTAATTAATCAACATTGCAGAGTCTGCGCGCATTACCGTAACAATCAAAAAACAGTTTTATGCACGTACGATAAATGTTTCTAGCTGAGCTAAATCCTCTTTACACTTCCAAGAAAAGCAGAAGACCGATATGAACACGTCCTGAAAAAGAAGGACGCTGTACGACTAATTTTGACAAAAGGAGAAACATATAATTAGGCCAATTTGTCCCTATCACAACTATGGAATGAATAAAGAGGTGCGGTGGTGTTTCTCAGAGCTCTGTTTTAAAACGAATTGTCAAAGGCTTATCAAACTAGTAGCGTACGCTATCTACAATTTGTATTAGTACAAGAACATTTGTTTATGTTTTTAATACTCTTTCTAGGTCTAGTCTACTTAGAACTACTTACCTCAAACGTAACCACTTACCTAACTACTTTTACCTCATAGGTACAATCTACTTTGCCGGTATTGGAAAACATAACTAACGTAAAATCCGAAATGTTTTAAAACAGAGCCTTGACATACAGGGTGTTAATTGAATTGCGTGTCATAGCTTAGGGGGTGTTTCAGTAACGTTAAAGGAGCCCATAAAAAAATAAAAAATAAATCCAGCTCAAAAAAACAAAAACCAAAAGTCTGTATTTATTATGATTCCAAGAGCTGCGTCTGGCTCTCGCGCTATAACCGAGCCCGCGCGAGTCGCTATCACTGGTCGATGCGACTCGCGCGTTGCACGGGCTTGGTTATAGCGCGAGAGCTAGACGCAGCTCTAGGAATCATTATAAATACCTACCGTTATGATTTTTTTATTTTTTAAGTTGGATTTATTTTTTTATTTTTTTACAATCTCCTTTTACGTTACTGAAACACCCTCTAAGCTATGGCACGCAATTAAATTAACACACTGTATGAGGTGAAAAGGGTTTTTATCAATAATTTCACAAGCATAATCGGACCATGAAATATATCTGTTTTTCAATGCCATCTTGTGTGCCTCAACTGACAACGGACCACGCAGTCAGATTAGCCCAACTGTGTTTGAAAGCTTTTCCAGTTCAAGAACAGAAAGTGCCTGTTTAAATTATCGAGACCCTATCCCTGATACAGGGTGTAAAAAATTTTGCTGATTAAACTTTAGAGTGTATTACTCATGAAACTGAACAAGTTTCCCAAAGAACACAAGTTGAATTATGAAATAATTTGGCCCTCCCATATAAATGGTAACCGCGGCGTCATTTTATACGGGAGGATAACTTTTTGTCATATTTCGACCTATGTTCCTAGGGTTTTATGGGTAGACTTGCACCCTAAAGTTTGGTCGGCAATTTTTTTTACTCCTTGTATTTGGAGAAAA
Organism: Scrobipalpa atriplicella; assembly: GCA_029255725.1. Classification (NCBI taxonomy): domain Eukaryota; kingdom Metazoa; phylum Arthropoda; class Insecta; order Lepidoptera; family Gelechiidae; genus Scrobipalpa; species Scrobipalpa atriplicella. The sequence continues at coordinate 66,339 of JARACY010000909.1, forward strand.
GATTGAGTGAGGGGGGATACAGTGACAAACCACCACCGCTGTGGACCCAGTGCACTGAAAACCGCCGCCAATCGGGGCTACTCGTGACAAGACAATACAATATAACTATTCATATTAGAGGCATATACATACGGCGTATGATCGTGGTACTTTGCTACCGCCCTGTACTAAACTAGAGTTTTGGCCGATAGCATTTCTGTATTGTCCGTACTGTTAAAAAAAATAATGTTAAATCAACAAAACAATAATGTTAACATGCCCTATGTTAGACTCCTACAAGCATTCGGGGGCATCACACCATGGGGACTGCATCCTATAATAAACTAAAGCTTTATAAATTTAGTAATTTTTAATCAACATAAGGGATGATGCTCTCGATTCTGGAGGCACCATTCCTTATCTAGCGCTTTCACTCTCTCAACTTTGACATTATAAGTGAGATAGCAAATAAAAACATGACATTGACTTGACATTCGTAAACTAACGTAAGATTACTTAAATAAGAGAGCATGCTCTATGCTCATTTAAAATTCCTTATTTTAAGCGTCTTACGTCAGATTAGAAATGTCAATATCATGTGTTTATTTGCTATCTCTCTCATATGTCACGATTGAGAAAGTGACAGCACTATCTTAAAATTAGTTAATAAGAAATGTCTCCAGAATCGAGAGCAATATGAATGAATACTATGAATATTATTAAAAGGCAGGCAACATGCGACGTTATTACCTTGAGTTTAAGGTCTGGTTTCAGTTTGGCGCGGCGGCGCGAGGGCGTGTATTCGCCCGGCTCTTGCTTGATCTGGCCAAGTGGTATCATTGGTGACGTCATCATCACATCTGGGGTCGAACTTAGGGCTACAATTAAAAAAAATAATGTCTGTAAAGTCGGTTAACGGACGTTAATTTTACGTGATAACTTCATAAGAAAACATTGATGCGTCTCAAGCCAAACGGTTAGGCCGATCGTGCCTCTCTATCGCTTGTTCCGCGCTCTCGCTTGCACGCTCGGAGACAGACAAGACATTTATAAAACGTTATCACGTCAAAAAATATAATGAGGGACATCTTTTCAATTAGCTAATAATAAAAAAATCCAAAACTTACAATCGCCGCCAGGGAAGGAAGCTGGTAAGGTAACGTTACCAGCCAGTCTTTCTCTCTCCTGATTTCTCTTGATACGTCTTAGTTGTTCCTGTTGAAAATAAACTATAAGAATAATATCATAACTGCGACAAGGATATTTATGTAATTACTAGAAGATTTAAAGAAATCAACCATTCAACCAGAAGTAATGGGCGGTTTACATTGTTCAAGGTTCAAGTTGTAAGTATAGTGTATAAGTAAAGTTTGTAAGTTGGACCGTGTAATTGGTTCTTCCAGTGGGCTTTCAAGTTCTAGTTCAAGTAGGAAATATGAAATGTCCTAATGCACTGTACTTACAACTTGAATAATGTAAACCGCTCATAATAGAGAGTGCACTTGTGTATTGCGCAAACACTCGGACATATAACTAAATCCCGCCCAGATGCTTGATTTCTGGGAGATTGGCCGCCGTTGGGAGGACCGATATTTATGAAAAAAAAAACAGCAAAGTTCACAAACCTGAATCCTTCTCTTTTCCCTCTTCATCTCCTCTTTCTGCGTTTCGTCCATAGTCGCGAACTGTCTGATGAAAGCATCGTCTTTAGTGGAGCGGATCTTCGTGTACGCTTCAATGACGGCCGGCTTACGCACTATCTCTACTCGAGTGTACCGTTGACCTGATGCGTTTCGGAAGGTACGGACTATGCGTAACACGCGACCTTGTAAAAAAGATACCTTTGGTTACCTAGTTATTCAAAGAACTATTAAAAATTCCACAACTTTACTATAGAAAACTATAGAGCCATTAATTAAATGAAAATACAGACCAGAATATGAGAATAATGAAGATACCATACCTTGATTTGACATCTGTTGGTCCTGCTGATTAATCTGTGGTTTCTTCTCGTTTTGACCAAGAATCATTTTCCTAAGTTCCGCTCTTTCTGCTTCTTCTCTTTCCATTGATAACTAAAAGTAAAAAATACGCTTTGACTTTATGATTGATCAGTTGATCACACACAGTAGAATTTATTCTAAAGCAAAAAAATAAAAATACGGTAAATATTCAAAAATATGGAGTCCTTATCAAAGAGTATTAAAAGGTAATGAAAAATTACTCACTACTTACAGCGCTTAGTTTCTGAAAACAACAATGAAAAAATAATACGTTATTTACAACGTACCTGTTCCGTAGTTTTCTTATTCGCGAGCATGTTTTCGATGTTCTTGGCCATCTCGTCGATGTCGGACTCTTCACTTGCAGAACTTTCGGCCTCGTCTGTACTGAGCACCTCAGTGCTTTGTAACACACGGTTTTGTAGCTCGAAGATACGTTGGCATTCTTCTTTGTATCTGAATAGGGAGTAAAAAAAAATGCGTTAATAAGTTTTCATTTTGATTGTGCTGTAGTAAAAAGATAGATTTTGATTCCGGAAGCCTTCAGTTACAATTTTCACGATTATTTTAGATTCTCTTACCTCTCCTGATGCTCAGCAATGGAAAACCGATTTCCTCTGGAGAACTTTGTCATGCCTTCTTCTCCTGCCTTCGCCTTTTCAGTAGACAACGTTCTGACCACATCAATAACTTCCCAACGTGATAGTTTTTTGATCTGAAACACGTGTGTAACACAATATAAAAAAAAAAATATTAAAAGCTGAAAACGACCGCGCACATAGTCTTTACTAGTATTTACTACACATACACAAAGTCACGCTTGTATTCATTACGTGGTAGGTAGAGCTTAAAACGTAAAGTAGAAGACGTTTTCGCCATGTGCAGCTAAGAAACTTACCTCTTCTTCAGGCACTCCAAACTTCCTCAACAGCGCCTTAGCGTTGTTCAAACTCAGCCTTCTCAAATCAGCATCAGTCCCAGTAACAGTCCTCTTGGGCTGTTGTTCTTCATTGGGTTGTTGTGTGGGTTTGTTGGGCACTCGCACGTAGGAGAATCCCTCCCCGCAGCCGGTGGGGTCGGCCGGGCCCGTCAGTTGGAGCAGGCATTTCCCGCGCATCGCCTGGATGTAGGCTCGGGTCGTGTTCCAAGGTGCTACTTTGACCTGTTTGCAAGATACAGATTGATTATTGAAAGTATAATATCAAAAGTAATTTCATTGGATCACATACATAGCGTAAGCACGCATCCAATACATAAAACAATAAAATGTGTGATTTGCGCAATAGAAAGAAACAGTGATCGCATAGAGGCGTATTTATGATGACTGCCGTATTCCTGTCCTCATTGTATAAGCCTCTTCTTTTATTCGCCATCTACATCGACCTCGTGCCTTCATCATCCGCTGTTTTTCTGCCATCTCCACTATATAATCAGTCCATCTAGCTGTTGGTCTGCCTACTGAACGTTTGATGATAACAGCAGCCACTCCGTCACCGCCTTGGTCCACTCCTGTGATATTACTTACTTATTTACTACGATGGCTCAGCAACCCTGAGAGGATATTAATATAAGTAAATTGGACTGACCTCATCATCCATCTTGAGCTGCAACTCCTCGTCGTCGTCCTCCTGCGGTGTGAATATGAACTTCTCCCCGTAGCCGGCGTCCTTGAGCCTCTGCTCAGCCGCCGCCATGCTGAAGTAGGCGCAGCATTGCTCGGGGGACACCATGGCACGGATTTCCTCTTCAGACGGGAGACGGAAGTCCGGTTTTATTACCCACCTTTGGAAGAAAGTTTTTGCATTAACACGTGTCATAGTCACAACTCGGGTCGTTTCAGAAAAGACCGTGATTGAATTATAAATTCATGATTTAATTTGGTAAATTAGGGTATTTTGTAAGTTTGCGTTTCTAATTCAAGATGCTTCCTGACGAATCGATTTCTAATTTTCCTCAAACATTAGTACCGCCTTTAGTCATTTATTAACTTCGACATCCATATTTGAAACGTATATAGGAGATTTTGCCGCAAGATTGTTTGATAATTGGTGATTCTGAATCCATCCACATTTATAATTATAAAATGATGATAATGGCTGGTCATTGTTAATTTTCTCTAAGACTTACCAATTAGAATCCAAGCCGGTACGTTTGAAATCAGCGCACAGCTTCAATCTTTTTCTTATAGAACTCTCAGAGTGTGAGGGGAAGGCTCTCTTTATATCGTCCATCTTGATACGACGCGGGTTGTCGCGAGATCTCCAGAATAAACGGTAAATGTACACCTGTAAGAAATTGATACTTAATATCGCACTACTTCTGATTACTGGCCAATAGAGAACATGCATATCAAATATTATCCGTATCTGAACTTATTTACAAGAAATATCGTAAATTATAATAACAACGGTGAAAACAGAAATTAAACTGATTAAAAAAACACCGAGATATACCATCATAAAGCTAGTCTATCTCTCTCTTCGAAACGACATTTTATATGTAAATAGTATGGCGGTCCTGTTATGTGACGTCATATGACAGTTCGGATCTCTCTTTTTAACCGACGACTCTAAAGCATTATATCTCTTAAACTAATGAGTATTTGGTGAAAATTCTTTCACATTTATTTTTGTATGGTGACAACAATTCTTACTGATGATAAAAAAAAGTCATGCTTATTCCCTATTAGGCAGGATTTATCCGTTAGTCGATTTTACGACACCCACAGAAAGACATGATGACCCAATATCACCGTTTTTTTTTATTAAAAATAATCGTATAAAATCACCTGCAAGAAATCTCTGACAAAGTTGTTGGCTCTTTTGGAGTTAGGCCCAGGCACTTCATACAACGGACACTCTTGACCAGCGACGAATACAGCATCCACCTCACGAATGTAATATGCTTGTCTGAAACACATCATAATATTACCTACAACTTAACAGAGACTGTTGATAAATTGTTCTATCTCATTGAGAGAGATGTCAAAAGCGCTAAACTATGTCAACCTAGGGTCTCATCTTTACTAAAATAAATACAACTATAACAGATGTATGGAGTGAAAATATTCAAAAACATGTTTCGTTGTCTGACCATAAATTAAGTCAAAAAGTCGTATGTGGTTTACACCGAGCATGTGTGCTTTATAATGACTCACCTGGTCCTAATAATAAGGAAGTCAGTCTGTGGCAGCGTGTGTTCGTATATGGGCGCTCGATACATGTTGTTCTCCACTACAGGCTGGGTAGCACCAGGCGGCAATATGCCCAGGAACGGAGATGTATGGGCGTAGGCTATCTCACCGTATTTCAGTGGTTTAGGGCCTTCGTCCTGTTGAATGATTGGA
>JARACY010000910.1:0-71622 GCA_029255725.1 Scrobipalpa atriplicella
GATAAAATTACAACAGCATTTTTGTGTTTTTGGTAAAGCCGGGGCACCGCCCTTTCCCGCCACCGTGCAGTGCTCCTCGTCAGCCAGACTCTGGACAGAGCTCCTCCAATATATTTAATCCTGATATGAGGGGAAAATAACTTTAATTCAAGTCAAAATGCAATATTTTTGTCAGTCAGTCTAGTCATACTTTACTAAGTATACAAAAGGACAAGAGGGTATATCCATCAAATCTAGGTTTGTTCCTGAACCTAGTGTATGGTTAGATATTCCAAATGAAAACCTTTACATCATGCATAAACTTAATTTGAGAATAATGTATTTCATTTTTGTATTTAATGATGTGGTAACTTTAGTTTTACTGTGATTTTAATATCAGGATTTCTTTTAAATTTACATTTACTGAGTTTAATGGAACAAATGATTCACGACATCTAGATTTACTTGTTCACTAGAATTGTGAATCTATGAAAATATATATTTGAAAACAAAAAACATTAATCTTCCATTACAAAGTCAGAAAGAATCTATTTCAAAATAAAAGAAAATGAAAATATGAAGAGAATTTAATGCAAACAAAACATATTGATACTTTTGCAGAATTTACTTTAAGTTAAAGGTAATTATTTATTTTCAACCTTCTACTAAAAAGTAACCTTCAATTTTGTATTTTAAAATTGTCAAACCTAGTTTCTTTGAACTAAGTATTAAGAAATGGTGAATCGAACTGTACTTGTATAGTTTCCCATTCTTTATTTAGAGAAATCTATTAAGGCTTTGTCTTAGCTTGGCCTAGTAAGCTCAAATCCAACATCACTTTCATAAAAGTAACTTCTTTATTTATTACTTTTAACATTGCAAACTTTCTATGCAACTCTGTATAAAATGTAAAAGGCTGGTAATAAACATTTGGTTAAATAATATCAAAACAATAAGAAACTTTATACGAATAAAAGTTACGGAAATGTAACTCTCTAAATGCTCAAAATTTCCACTGCTTGGCATTTGAGTATGGCCTTGAATCTAAATATGACATTCATTCTAAATCCGTTAAAATGTTAGTTAGATAACTATTACTAAAATGTCATTAGTAAAATTGCTGATGAGAAAATATTCAAAAAATGGAATTAAATATTTCCTGAATTAGGTATAAAAAGAAGTATCAAAAGATTATTAAACTTTGCATTTCTGAATTTTGAATAATATTTAATTGTAGTCAAAATATGTAGTAGAACATAAAATACTGAATAAAAGTAGATATTACCTTTTCAAAACTGTAAATGTCACCCTTCTGGTAGGAACATCGACGTCTCTGAATCAAACTGGAACTGCAGTACCTAAATAACCTAAAATAATAATATCCGTTCCTATCAGTAGTAGTAACCTTTCAAGATTCTCGAAGGTCCGCCAAATTCCCGGAATGTCCACCTAATATCATTGAAGCTTCGAATTCCCGGTAGATACACCTAATATTCTTGAAGATCCATCGCATGCCCGGAATGTCCACCTATATTGAAGATCCGTCGAATTCCCGGTAGGTACACCTAATTCTGATATCAATATCCTAAACAATCTGGCTACACTACTAACAAATTAACAATCATCTAAAATCACGCCTCAAATATCTGCAGGATAAATCTAAGAACAATGTGTCAACAAATTCGAACTATTTTTGTAACTATTTCTTACTAATAAAAATTGTACGATTTTAAATGGATGAGTGACCGCTGATGGATGGGTGACCGCTTCTCACGTCTGACTCGAACTAGCTTAAAAGTAGTACAAAAGTTCCGCAACAAGATAAATAATTTCTGGATATCGACATGTCGTGCTACTACACCACCGAATTTGCTATGGAGGAATAAGTGCGTCTACATTATTTTTTACAAATTTACGATCTTACATTTTACATACTAGATTGAATGTAGGTCAACTTTTCGCTCCCATGACGTGGCATACCTGTGAAATATTACTGGGTAGGTACTTCCTGCTAGGTAGACACAAAATTTACACTAAACTATTGAAATAACGTCATACCAAAACGTACCCTCCGACGCACAAAATCCTGAAACAATCCTGCTCTGCAAAATAACCAAACTATATCGCAGTCCCGTGACCTAACGAGAACTATCCCGCGGAAGAAACTGTAAATAATTTAAACGAAATCGAACCTACGACCTAGCTCACGCACAATGAATACCGAAGGCTCTAACCAAATGCACCTACGAGGCAAAGCACGCACCGTACTACCTATCGTTCCGTACCCGCACGTCGTGATTATAACTACCTTCCGTTCCGTACTTTATTTTCGTTCAAACAAAGTATAATTTCTTAAAAATAGGTACACTTAAATCACAGCTTCACACAGATACTCGTACAATAGAATAAAACGTATGGAAAATTCCTGAAAATGTACACATAAAATTATCGTAGGTAGAACTCACAATCCGAAGTAAAAATGTAGAAGTACTCGGAGATAAGCTAAAACACATGACAATGATGTAGAACCAGAATATCACAGATCTTAAACAACATACTACAAGATTCAAACTTGTGAAAAATGTGAATTTCATTTACGTAGTTACAATGACTAGGAAACAATATGGCAGACACGGCTTAGTACCGACACTCATACTCATACGCTTTTTCTTACGTTACGCGATTACAAAACTTTATATTGCACTGTTATATTCTGTATCTACGAAATATAAGGAAAGATCTGACCAGATAAATAGCTGCAGACGCCATGGCACCACCAGCACCCGTCGCCTTCCCTGGAACCAAGAACCTCTTCAAAGTTGCGACCGTCGCTCCCGGCGCCTTTCCCAAAAGTGTCACAACCGCATGTTTTTCCAAGGAAGCGTCTGTGTAAACCGACAAAATTACGATTACCACGGAATACTTGAAAATCGCTAATGAATCAAAACTTTTATAATTCGTCGAGTAATAACCAATGGTAGCAATTCGTAGTTACAAAAATCATGACTTAACCAATAGAATTTCACACCTGTCACTGTCGCTCATAAGAGAACAAAAAGGGACGGCAACAATCTCAGCCAAGATTTTTCCAACACTACCCTCCACGAATCAATAGCATTGGCTCCCGGATTCGAACCTGATGACAGCCTAGGAGGCTAGCCCTAAAAGTATTCTACTTTGAGAACAGATGGCGCTTTTCCCATTTATTACAAAATTAAGGATTTTACGTAAATTACATGAGAAATTAAGTCGAATATTATTAAATTGATTATTTTTTACTTCCCACTATTTATTTAATCAGAAGTTTGATCAAATTTCGCAACAATTCCGTATAGAATGTGCCAGCTCCATCCCATGAATTTTAGCGTGGCGCTGCATGTCGGAGAAAATATCAAATATATGATATGAACAACCATAGACCTTCCACGTAATACAATGAGTTTTTATCTTAGGGTCATTTTGTATTGCGATTCTATGTATTTACGTGGAACAAGGAGTTTTATATTGTATGATCTTGACGGTCCAGTTAGTTCCTTTTTTCGCCACACTCAATACACCATAAACACGGAGAGGCACTGTAATCCTTTCAGACATTGATGAATGAACTTGTCAGTCATTTGATTTACATTATTTTTGTTTCGTTTTAATGTTAATGGTATTTGATGATTATTATAATTTGACAAATATTTAAACCGTATTTTATAATGGTCAATATTTAAATTAAATGGATTAACAAGCAATATTGTTAACAAAATAGCAAGTTTATTTCTGAATGCTATTGGTTCATATTTGGATAATCAAAAGGCTATATTCAAGTTTATTTTCATTTATGAACATGATCGTTATTTTTCGAACAATATTCAACTAATTATTAATCTGAAAGTATGTAAACTTTTGTTTACTTGCAGATTCTCTTCTCGCGGCGGTCATACAACTATCTGACCAATAAGAGCTCAAATGCGATTTAGTCTGAAATGGCGCGAAATTCAAAATGTCTCAAATCGATTTTGATGAATTATAATTTTACGAATAGATAATTTTTATCAAATCAAGCTATTTATGAGAAATATTATATTTGTGGAGTGACGATGCGCCTAAACATGAAGGCGTATCGTTACACTACCTAATAACTTATGAGTTTGAGTGTGTCTAATGAAAGCTAGTTAAATAGTATAGTGCAATTATAAATTCACAAAACGTTATTCTTCTTCTACAAATTCTGAATTCTAAACATACCCCCAACAAAAATAATAGTGCGTGGCCACGATTGGTTCTGTTTACCTGCAGAGGGCAGCACTGTGGCAGACGGTGAAGCGAACAGCAATCGGAAACAAATCACACGCCACACACAGCTGAAGCAGGCTGGAGATACACTGAGGGCCGCTATATTCACTGAGATATCTAGAATGTTCTTGCTTTCTGGGCAGCATTCACCTGCGCATCGTTTCAAAGGTTCCAGTCCTGGATCTGGGCAAGATCTTCGTTTCCGACGACAGCTGTCAAAATTAAAATGTTCATATTTCGGAAAATATCGGTCTTAGACTAACCGCGTCTCATCACAAATGAAGATCTATTCCAATCCTATAAAATTTATTCCGAACTGATATTTTCCGAGATACGACTATTTTTGACAGCTCTCAAATACGAAAATTTTCCATCTTAGCCAGATTACAGAATGGTTATTGGTTACATATTTTTTCTCACATTTTTGTACCCAATACACCACTACCTTTACAATAAAACTTCCAGTCACGTCGCACGTCGGAAGGTGGCCAATAAAAATGTATAGAGGGCTTGAGGGGATCCGGCAACGCGTCGACAATTAGTGAATTAATACACGGACCGACTCACAATACAGAATCATAATTATATTGACTGGTAGAAAATAACACTCTTTTGAAACTAGGAGTATTCTATCTATATCTAATCTATTTTGAATATTATAAGGGTTCTTTGATGTATTCCGCAATAATAATAATTTGAAACTTCTTCGCTACGGCGTAGTATGATAGCTACGGCGTAGTAGAAATGCTACGCCCGTGCTTCTTCCTTGCTACGAGGGTCTAAGTAACATTTACTAGAAAGAAGAACAGAAAGTAGGTATTGTGACTTATACTTACATGGGAATTCATTATTATAAAAAGACGTTTAGTCTTCTTGAATATCACATTTGAAAACAAACTTACCTTTTAAATTCAAAATACATTCAGAACACTTGTAATCAAAATTCACCAGAGCTTTTGCAATTAAAGCGAGTCTAGACCTAGGTAATGCGTTTGTGCTAAGAAACTGTTCGGGAAACGAATCGCAAACGAAACGCAGTCGGAGTCTAGGCACGAACACCTTACTTACTGAGGACGAGGTTTATGTTAACGATACACCTAAGGACAATAAAATACGTCTAAATTATTTTCTTTGAAATTAATATTTTTATTACCAGCTCTATGCTGCTTTGTTTTCATATTATTTATCAAACTATACTCACATATTTTATGTAAAATTGCCTCTGCGACTACTAATAGATATACGTTTTGATATAGCTGTCTGGTTTTCTACTGAGTCTAACGTTTTTAAAATACTTGTTTTCATCGGTATAAAAAAAGACTGAAAAATAAAACTTACAAAAAAACAAAATGATAAAAATCTTTGATCATTAGACTTCTAGAATTTTAGCTGAAAGACAGGTACAAATAAGTACAACACAAAAAAAAAACAAGACAAATCATAAGAATTCCATTAAATAAAATATCCCCTCTTTACTGCCAGCGTTTAGCTCACCTGCCCATCGTTTTGTTTGGGGATAAAAGAGGAATAGCGCGGGCCAATCAATCGAGCAATAAGAGAAAATGATTGGATTTCCCTCACGTGCCGTTGGCCGCAAAAAAACGCGTCCATTTTTGTTTGCCACCGAGTGTATTCGCGAAATTGTTGCTCTGACAGTTTTGTGTTTCTAGACAGTTGTGGTTTTTGCTGTTTCGTGGATTTGAATGTGTAGTTATGATTTTGTTAACCATTAAAATATCCTAGTCACTAGGACCAATAGGATAGGCTCTACAAAGAGGTAGTCCGGTGACAAGTTGCTTGCTATAAGGTGATCTATATTATTTAAGGCTTGGTTGAGCTAGCATCATCGTGTCTCTAGGCTATCTCTAACCTAGATTACAGTCAAGAGAATAGAAAAAAGTTAGAATGCAAAGCATGAGTTAAGTTTTTCCATTAAAATCCCGTTTAGTATTTTTTTTTTCTCATAATATCATGCCATTCTTATTTATTTATTTATTGTTTATTGTACACAGGTAACATGAAAAAAACAATACATAATAAAACATACAACCGAATTGAGAACCTCCTCCTTTGTTTTGGAGTCGTTTAACAAGGAATAACGACACAACAGGTACAGCTTATTTCTATTATTATTCTTCTTTAGACCTAAAGGATATTGGCGCATAATACTTAGTATAACTTGGACTACTTATTCTATTATATCGCCCTAGTAGCAATCAAATACCTACATACATCCCTTGATCAATAATCTACTATTACCTACGTTTTCAAACTCCTTTAATAAGCGTACGAAAAAATGGCGCTTAATAACCCATCAGTTGGAAACAATCAGAGAAGTGTTCTATTCACCGTTTCACCGACAAGTAATAAAAGAGGATTACGGATTCAATAACTCCATCTGATAAAAGTTGGAGCCACCTGCACGGAATTTACGAGTTCGGAATAACCCTTCAGGAGGTACAGTCGAAGAGATTATGTCGTAAGGAGTCAGCTAAAATTAGGAATGGGTATGTGAAATAAGTAAATGAGGTAAAGTGTTATTTCCTAATTCCTAATTCTTATTAGTTATTAATTAAACACCTATTTTGTTATAAGCATGCTGTGCTAGCCTACAGTATAATATATGAGTCTGTAGCCAGAACGTCAGACTATTGAATTAATACTGTGCTATAAAGTGTGGTACATTATTTGTCAGAAAATTACAAATAAATTTTTCGGAAGTTGCAGATGGATTGGTGAGCTTAGAGCAATGCAACATAAATTAAGTAGGTATATTCACAGGGAACGCTGGCTGATCTACCTTTTAGTCGAACTTACGAAAACGGGCGGATATGAGAAACAAAACTTGCTATCTCAAAACTACAGTTCTCAAGCGACTGACTTTCACCTGTTCGTGATTTATGCTCAAACAAATGTTGAACTATTGTGGGTAACTGCGAATGCTCAACTATTTAGAGGAAGTTTTGGCTAACGCACTGAGTCGAGCTGTGTACCTGTTGGGAATTGTTTCAAGTTTGAACATTTGTCTTGATCTCCACAGGATTGTGCTTAGTTTGAGTGGTGCGTTTGGATAATTGTTGTAAATGTTTTTTAAAAAAATGGTTTTATTTTACCTGTGTTTGTAGACAGAGTATATTAGTAAAGTAACGATGGAACAGAGCTAGAACTACCTATTTCAATTTGTATAAAATTCATTATAACATTTTAATACAACAAGTAGAGCTAAAATAAGGAGTAAGGAGGCACAACTGACGTTAAGAATTAAGAAAAACTTCTCTTTAAGAAAAGTCTGTGATCTTTACATAATCTTAAACATAAACTATAGATATAAAGGCTGCATGGGCTCAAGCTCTTCGCCTTCCCTTATAATATGGTAGAACGCTCAGGTAGAACGGGTAGAACTTTAAAAAAAATATAGACATAAATATAAACATGTCAAATATCGCTTGTATTTACATAACCTCAAAGTAGTAATATTTTTGTGAATTTTATTTTTTCTTAATTAAACAATGCCTTTTAAAGAAAACTAATAGAACTTAAAACATGTTAAAATAAGTTAACATTATTTTCAAATATATCACACATCACAAAAAAAATGAAAATGAGAATTGTTTTCTGTTACAAATAAAAAAATCGTGACGAAACTCAATGCCAATGGTGCTGAGCTGCCAGAATGATAGCAAAAAACTAAGCAACCGTACCTCGAGTCAAAGAATAAACGAGCTTGACCATCTCAAATGCCAACTAGAGTCCCTTATTTGCACTTTGAACAAGCTAAGAGGCGAAAGGGAAAGCAGATGCTCTACTCAAGAAACCCCTGCAATAGAAGTCCCATGCGACACCTCACCTTGTGAATTAAAAACCAAAATCTCACAATGTTCCCCTCTGCCGGCGGTACAAAGAAACAAATCATTACTGAAGTACTTCAAACAACTACAGAAGATAGACAAGATATTGATGAAAAGGGAGAAGAAGTTTCAAAAGGAATGTGAACTTCTGAATAAGAAAATAGAAAAATTCGAAAAGCTGAGGATAAATAATGAAAAACAAAATGCAAAACTAGAAGCAAAAATAAAGCTAGCTAAGTTGAAGATAAAGAAAGATCTATCTAAAGACATGCCTGGTGATAGTTTAGGAAGTTGTTATCTTTTAAAAAAATCTAGTAGTTCAGGGACTCATAGCTGCCACTGCCAGTGCAAGCAGAAACGAAAAATGAGTAAGGAATTAGCGAAAATGATGGCGAAGAAAACGAAAGCATGTCGATGTCAGCAAGATAATTCTGTATTTAATTCCATATTTCAGACTATGTTTGGTCGTTGTCAAGTGGATAAAAGCTGGGATCTTAATAATATGGGCTTCCCATTCGGTTGTAACACAATGAAACAACTTCTTCTGGGCAAACCTCCTTCTCCGTGCAATTGTATGATGATGGCTCTAAACCAGCAACCGCTAGTAGATTATAACTTATTTCATCATAGAATGTTTTGAAGTTTGATGTTAAGGTTTTTACATACATTGTACCTTTTTTTTGCAGTCCGCAGTTTTTTATTGACCTGAAATTTTGGAATTAAGAATTTAACATCCGTGTCCGTCCACGCCTTTTAGCTGATTATCTATCAATTATTGAAACTATTACGGTAATATCCGTTATGTAGATGGAAATACAAATTAAACAAATAGTCTATAGAAGACAGACATAGCATTTGAAAGACATAAAGTTTCAATGCTTTCGATCAATTCTTTCATTGTTTTCGAACCAGCAGTCGTCGTGTGTCTGAAACGTCACTTGTTAAGACACCGCACCGCATACACACATGCACTCACATACACACATGTAGGCTCGTATTTATAAAGCGATCTCAAGATTGAGAGCAATATTAAGTATGGATTTGACAGGTCGTTTTGTACTAAAATGACATTTCTGATACGAACTCAAACTAGCTGTCACTCTTGAGAGCTGATTATAAATACGGGCCTTATTCATACAATACAAGCACCAACTACCCAAATACTTAAACATAATATTTACTTATTTCTTTTGTTTAGTTATTTCTCCGCATCTCGAATTTTAGGCAATCTTATCTAATCTTTTTAATAATTAATATAGATTTTCATGCATGCGTGCAGTGGACCAACTCTCACTATGGTTCTGGGAGAAAAACAGCGTCGTAGTTCTCTGCGACACATGCTGAGTCAGCGCCAAGGGCCAATTTCCCTAACACGACATAACACAACAGAACGACGCATGCAACACACAACACACACACATTAGTTCACCTTCTCAATAATTACTTAAGTACCTTCTATTCTTGTTATGAATGTATCTTTTTTGTTTGTTTGTGTTTTGTACTGTAATATTATTTTTGTTGTAATGTGTCGTGTTAATACTGAAATAAAGGATTTATCTATCTATCTATAAGTCTACTTTGACAAAATAAAAAAAAACAAGTTAAAACAGATTATGTAGCATACTACATCAGTAGAATATTTTAATTTCAGGAAATTATCAAGAAATAACAATCAACAGCAGTGAGAGAGCGATTATTATTTTGTCTTAAAATACAATAGAATGCTGGCCATATTTTAGTGTAACCTTCCCATGAAAATAATCAACTTTCTCCATTAAATATGAAACAGAATACGGTACTCTAAGGTTTATGCATACAAAATATACATACATACATACATACATACATATAATCACGCCTTTATCCCTAATGGGGTAGGCAGAGCGTAAAAAAAAAACAAAAAAGTCAATAGTCGGTATTTATTATGATTCCAAGAGCTATGTCTGGACGTCGCGCGGGATTGGTTATAGCCACGTTATAGCGCGGCGGCCAGACGCAGCTCTGGAAATCTTTATAAAAACCAACTAATTGTTATTTTTATTTTGTGACTTGGATTTTTTTAAATATTTTTTATAAGCTCCTCTTACGTTACTGAATCACCCCCTAAGCTATGGCACGCAATTAAATTAACACCCTGTATATGGCAGTAATATAGCGCTCGTGTACCTTTCCCTACGACAGATTTAAAACCATTTTTGTGGCAGACCTCTAGTACCTACGCATTTCAATTATTTTTTTAAACGGTACCATGAATGAATGTATCGAATGCTTCTGTTCTGCACAGTTTAGAAAGGCGCCAATGCATTTTTTTTTATCAAAGTGGACTGCATTTACCTATGTTTGTTTAAGACTTTCGCGCTTTTAACACGGGTATTTAAGCGTGTATGAAATTTAATAGGCATTTATAAATCGATAAATACCTTTTACGCTCGACGTTTCGGCTTTGTGTTGCAACCACGGCCGTTGCAACACCTGCGCCATCAAAAAGTAAATGCGTATAATTAGTAGAGCATATTGGTTACATTGTTATTTAGCTACAGTAATCGGTATTTTTCTGTTGTTATGCTTTTTAGCATGTACTTACTAAGAAATCTACCTATTAACATTAAGACCGAAAGTACCTACCAATGTTACTTGTCTCATTTCTAACAAGAACTTTTAGACAAATTGATTCAATCTCAACTCCTCAAGTCCGATGTCTCACCTTACACATCACAGAAATTGCCCCATAGCTCAGATCTTGTCTAGACTGAGGGACCTAGTTACCCCACAGGTAGAGAAGTTCTTACTGCCCTTACAATAGAGGTCATTTCAGTTTTGAAATTTACTTAGCTTGCGATGTACGTAAGCTGTACGAAGAGGTTGAGAAAATATCATATTTCAAGCTCAAGCGGATCGCACGGCAACGCTTTCAGCTAGATGAAGTTTTGCCAATTATTTGAATAGAATTTCTAGTTTTTAAAACCGAAATTTCCTAATATTTTTTATCCCCTTATCTGATACAAAATGATCGATTGTATCAACATAATTATTATTGGGAAGCTTTTTAGTTTAATAATATTTGGATTCTATTTCTAACGACCCTATATTTTAATCGAACTAGCTATAAGTGTGTTGTAATCTTTCACAAGTTTTAAAGTCTGGTTTACTACGCTTACTTAAATAACGTACGTACGAAAAATAAAAAATATAATCTAAATTTAACTGTACAATTTTGAGGTCGTAACATAGGCTGAGCACCAAAAGTTTACAACCATGTACCAATCACCCTATACAAATTTTAATTGTATCCCGCTTCCTTTTCATATTCCTTTACATTTGAATTACGTATCCTCCTTCCTTCCTTCTTCCTTCTAAACAGTCTTACAACTAGCAATTGCGTCTAATCAAGTCTAAGCCAGTTATCCTCAGGTTAACGAGGGGCCCACAATAAACTGCGGCTCGCAATCCAGTGCCGTGGTCCTTATAGCCCCCCTGGGAGATATGAAAGACGAGAGGTAGAGGTTAAGACGGTACAGGCAAATTGTGATTGTAGGTGCGCAATAATTGTTCCTGAAGTAAACTAGGTTTGGGAGCTGGCGTATATCCATAAATAAGTGTTTTGAAAAAGAAGCTAAGTACAAAATACAAACTTATTATTTTGTTAAATTCTAATGGTAACTACGCCACCTTCAAAGGCGGCACTGAACATAGTAAGCGAGTGAAAAACAACATATTATATTTCGGCCCGTATTTATAATCAGCTCTCAAGAGTGACAGCGAGTTTGAGTTCGTATCAGAAATGTCATTTCAGTACAAAACGATCTGTCAAATCCATACTTAATATTGCGCTCAATCTTGAGATCGTTTTATAAATACGAGCCTTAAAAAATATGTTTGCTGAGTAAATGTATCCATCCATGCACTCTGTTCTTCAGTTGCAAGAAGGTGAAATCAGCAGCACGATCAACAAGAACTCTTTCTTGGTCAATATTTACTTGAAAATGTACGTTTGTTTGCGTAGAGCTGCTCTAATAAGTTCTTGTTGATCTTTTCTCGTTTTCAGTAAAATATGGTTTGGATTAGAAAAGCTTTTTGGAATGGGATGTCAGTGTCACCTCAGGATATACTTTCAATAGTTTTTTTTTCCAGGAAATGATTTTTTTTTCTGACTTTTCCATACAAAATGACCACCTCGATCGGACAATTTGTAAGGAAAAGCCATTTTTTTCATTTCCTGGTTAAAGTTGTTCAGTTACGTTGACTGAGCAACCCCTAATCTGTTACTGGTACGCTGTCTCTTACACCCGGTATTTTTTATCTTCATTTTTCATACCAAAAATTCCCGCCATAACTTCTCATAACGCACACAGACAATTTCTAATCCAACTCATACAGAGTCCAAGTTAAACTCATTACGAAGTTTGAGCACCTCAGGTTAAGTTATTCCCAAAGTTTGGGGGACCAGTGCCAAAAGAAGTCGATCCCGGAGATTAGTCGCTCAACTGTTTAGATGAGCGGACAAACTTTCCTACAAATTGCTGGCAGTTTTAGAATCGCATGCTTGTGTACAGTTTTAGAATCGCATGCTTGTTTATTCTGTTATTTGAGTTTTAATTTTTAATGTTTTGGCAAATCTCAAAGTAGTAGCTGATCCACCTATCCTTCCTTATATTAATATGATTAGGTAGGTATACTAATAATGGAAAATATTTAATTGTAAACCAATGATCGCGGATCATAATGACACATGGATAATCCTGAAATAGGACATGAGCTTTTACCGCGGGAGAGTACAATGTTCCTACGGAAATCCGAACCCATTTAGCAGCGGATAAAACCACTAGGAAAAGCTAGTTTTTATCAGACAAAATACAAATAATTTAACTAGTTCAAAATGTTTCTAGGAAAGCTAAACCAGACACTAGGCAAAATAGTTCCACTTTCTGAGCATCTTAACGTCTGAGGTGTGAATTATCACTTTCACTCCCCCAGGAGTAGTGGAGTGGATTACGGCTAACTTCACTAATGTTATCGTGCAAGTTTGCGCGCAGGTTCACCTGTGGTTAGCTTCACTTGCCGACTTTCAAAGTTCAGCTTTAGTTGAACTTTAAGGAAGTTTTGTAAGCGAGTGTTTGTTTCGTTGCTATCCACTTGTTTTTGAAAGTTGTCTCTAGTTTTGCATACACTTCGTTAAAATTTAGCAAATGTATTTTATTGTATAACCTGACATATTTGTTTTGTAAGTAGGTGGGTATTTTCGTGAGTGTGCTCAAAAACGAACTGCAGAAAATTGTAGGATAGACTCCCATCTTCCAACGTCGGTCTATCGAATCAGTTCATATACAAGAATACTACTGATCTCTACAGAACGCCCAGAAAAGCAGTTGAAACTTTCTATGTTTTAATATCACTCAAAGTTCATCCAAGGTAAATTTCTTTGCAAATAACGAACCAAGTCTTTACAGCAACCTTACAAAAACTTTCAACCACTCAAAACTCTATTTTCACGATACCACGGAATGCTCTTGCCCGAATGGTTCAATGGTTCAATACCGAACGTGAGAATTCGTTACATGATCGGTTTAGTTCCCGGCGGTGTAAATCATGCTGAGCCTCACCTGAAGGGGCTTACTGACCGATCGAGGGGATGTAAGTTCGTACGGTAGTGTATGATTGCTTTTGTAGCATATCATTCAGTCTTCTTATTCTTCTTGTCTAGTGGGTTTCGAGTCAATCGATCGACCTGAAGTCAAGAGTTTTCACACCGCCTAATAGTACAGCTAATAGGCCTCTGAATGATCTATTAAAGACAGCGGCTGGGATCGACGGCTTAAAGTTCCCTCCGGACACGAAATATTTTTTCTTTCAGACAATTCAGGTGATTTAGCCTGCATTGTCCTAACTAAACTATAGGAAAAAACTCACAAAGTAGGGGCAATAAATTGACAAATATCAATTTTGTGTCCGACAAGGGCATTTCCAATGCCATTTTAGAAAGAAAACCCTGTCTCCCTCTATACTGATTCCTGCAGTAAAGACTGGGAAGAAAATCAGCTGGAAAATTCTATGTTTTTCTATCGCTCCCAATCCAGCATGGATACTTAGGATAATGATTTGATTATATACTTACCGTAAAGTGGATTCTCTTATAAAATAACTTCAGCTACCTAGTGGATCGACGGGTGGTTTACCTATGAGCTGACAAGTCCATACATCATCGCGAAACTCTCTTTCAATATGGTTCTGGCAAATGTGTCAATATTCTAACGCAAGGTGATTTTTCATACTACACTCCGTGATTTGTGTATAACTGTGGATGTGGCATTAATCAAAACATATTCACTATACATAATTTTTAGTAATGCTGTCTTTGGTTTTGTTGTGAGGCTTTTTAAAAGTATTTTCAAATTTGTAAATTGACATATTTTTTTTTTACTTGGAATGGGTTAGCTCTTGACTCGCTAGTCACAAAGGTCAGCGATGACCGTGACAGAGGCGACAATGGAGCAAGCTAGCCCAGAAGACGCCTGTTACGGCACTCGTAGTCTCACGCACCGACGGAACACAGCAAGCTGTTTGGCGCCGGACTCCGGTGAGAGGGTGGTCGCGAGCCAGGCGGCCCCTTGCGGAGCCTACCACCGCTTTGTTGGGATCATTCAGCCGGAATTATTCACAGGCAAGCCTGTGTTGCCGTTGCCCGGGGTGGACCA
Organism: Scrobipalpa atriplicella; assembly: GCA_029255725.1. Classification (NCBI taxonomy): domain Eukaryota; kingdom Metazoa; phylum Arthropoda; class Insecta; order Lepidoptera; family Gelechiidae; genus Scrobipalpa; species Scrobipalpa atriplicella. The sequence continues at coordinate 14,804 of JARACY010000910.1, forward strand.
CTACGAGGTAGATCCCATCCCACCCCAAAAAAATATAAATATTTTCTGTTAATTTGCTTCTAATCAATATAACGTAAGTCTGTAAAGTAATCACAACTAGATAACTAGAGTACCTAAACAGCTTGAAAAGAAAAACTATTCATGTAACGCTTCAGTCCAAGTCACATCCGCATCCACAATTTCCACATCAGGCCTATGCAAACTGCTACGTCACGTCACGTCTCCCGGCGTCACGTCGAGACACGTCGCGACAGGTGACGTGTTTACACGGTGTACGACACGCTAATGTTGCTCGTGAAAAACGACTTTTGAGCCGCGAGATAAGTTGCCCACGTATTATTTTTTTGGGAACAATTTCGTGTGCTAATTTGTTTTTGCACAAGAGGAGGGGTAAAGCTAATGGCATGCGTCTGATAAGAATATAAGGGGAAAAGGTTATCAATACACAGAATAGATAATAATACCTGAATGTACCAATGGTTATTTATAAACATATACTAAGAATAAGTTATTGGTATATTCATTAGGGAAGATCTTTTTAGATATGTGATGTTGATAATCAAAAACTTACACAACTATAAAGTTGTCTTTTGCTTAATTTGATATCAACAATCACCTTCTTTTCTCCTCGCTATTACGTCGCATTTTTTCAAAAACATTTAAATAGGCTGCATATTTCAGCATAAGCCTTTAAAATCGCACGTTGCTGAAATAGCTAAATATCCGTTTCAACTTAAGCCTCCGTTTCATCGCAGACGATCGTTCAAGCCAACGGCTGTCGACGTTATCATTTGTCTTCGGCCACCTTTAAAAGCTATTCGCAACCATTTCTCTTTTTTAAAAACCTTTAGACACTTCCTTTTCGTTTTTCAATCGCCCCCGTCGGTGTTATCGCGATAAATGCCTTTGTTTGGGAGTTTTGTGCGGGATCTATATAGAGCTGTCTGAACGGTTTTACCTGTGATGGTCAACGTGAATCATTTTAGCGTTGAAAATCTCAAATATGCTCTAGCTAATTTACTCCAGTCTCTTAACAACCACTAAATTAATAATAAGTTAGTATTAAATTAATTTGGAACTAATTACATAAAGCAAGTAAGTTTTAGTTTGTTATATTTCAACAATTCGAAAATTTATTGATATTTTGCGTATGCTTGCTATGGGTGGAACTTAAAAAATGAATCGAACTGGCACAGTACGTGAATTGAACGTTCAACTTTGTTCAAGATTTCTCTTTAGTGTACGTTTAATAAAAAAAACGATAGAAAAAAATATCTGCGGATAAATATTATCAGCTCTATGTAGATACCTCACAAGTAACGTTGAGCCGACCGGACAGGTGAATAGATGGTGCTGCAATCGCTCACAAATACCATCCGTACACCAGCGCACCCTGAAGAGCTGCAGATGGAATGGAGTGGAATATTAGGGATCCATTTTGAAGGACTTCTGAGGAAAGGTAATTTACTCTGGAAGTTGTTTTAAATAAATAAATAAAAATAAAAATAAAAAAATAATAAAGCCTTTTATTCCTTAACTTTTATCTAAGTTACAAAAATTATAATGTGACCTTGAAATTATTACAATATTAATGAAATTAAATTTTAAATTAAATTAAATTAGGATAAGCAATAAATTGAATAACATTTTCAACGGAAGTTGTTTTACTAAGTTTAAAAATCACTGGCTTTTACTGCAGAAGTCAGTAAAAGACGATGTTACGTGGTACGGTTTTCCAAAGACGCGGGTTCAAATCCTGTCGGTGGATGAAATTTTTGATTTGTTATTTCTAATATTATTTAGATGTTATGTAGTTAAAACTAGCTATAGACTTTTCGTTACTCTTAACATTATCTGGAAATATTTCTTGAAATGTGTCTACACGCTACATAGTTAAGTTTAGAATCGTCTGAAAGGTAGTATCCAGGTTGTATTTATTTCATTTTACGTTTTTTTTAGCTTTTGGTCCAGCATGGTAATAATATTTTAGTTTCTATAGCTGAACAATGGTCGACTTTACGTCGGTTCTCTGCATTAAATTACCTATTTTCCTATGTTCTCTATCTGCCTACCTTCGCCCTTCGTCAATCAGAGGGACGATTAATATCCCGGTGTTAATCCGTTCTAAGTAGACTGCTGTTTTTCAAATCCTTTGTTCAACTTTGTCTGGGCATTTAAGGCTTGTATTTACAAAACGATCTCAATATTAAGAGCAATATTGAGTGCAGATTTGACAGGTCATTTTGTACCGGAATGACATTTCTGATACGAACTCAAACTCGCTGTCACTCTTGAGAGCTGATTATAAAATAAATACGGGCCTTAATGAGTTGACACGTGATGGATTAGGACACAAGGTTAATATCATGCGATTGTTTTTAGATTGGTTAGGACCATTGAGGTATGTGAATGGAGTTGAATATCTGATTGTTTGACAAGTAAGATAATTTCTTGCATCGGAAGGCATTATTAATAATAATAATACTATAATAATAAGCCATTTATTTCAGGCAAAAACCCTATTATTGGTCCCTATTATTGTCACTACTCTTATGTGATCCATCTGCTCATCTACGTCCCTGTAAAAAAAAAAACTATGAAATCGACATCAAAATTAGCTTCTTCTGAATATATTCTCTCTCCTAAAACCAGCCCTGAAATGACTGATCGCCCTCGGTTAATACCTCATCAACGATCACCATTTAACCGTGTAAACATTATCCACCGACTGCTTTAAAATATCGTCCAAATAAATTAAAATCATACTTCGCGAACACCACCCTTCATCGGCATTCAGCGCATACGAATCAATCAAGCCGAATATAAAAGGCCCGCGCAATAAATTTCAAGCCTTTTCAGTCCCGTTCAGGCAGTTTCAGGCCATTTTCCAGTTGTTTTCACCTTTTCCGCTGCGGGGTGAATAGGGCGATTTGTCGTCGCGGCTCGAACCGAAAATGTGCAATTTTATACGTTGCTCTTTTTGTTCCAGTGAATTGGGATTGCGCGTTGATTGGCGCAAGAGTTGAAGCAACATTGGTTTGAATTTTTGTTTTAAGGCCAAGTGGCAGACAAGGGGTTTTCCTTATGGATTCAAATTGTCTTGTCAATGGGCTTTAGGCCAAGCGATTATGAAGCATCTTGAACTGCCTATGTTAATTTTTGTTTTACTTTATCAAAATGTTAAATCTGTTTACTTTCATGTGTTCGAAAACTTGAACTTACCCTTGCATGTCAAAAGTTTATTATGAATTTCTATTTTTTGTGTGCAAATAAAATATTTCACCATCGCAATGATGCTCTTAGTTCTTGATAACATTACTGTAAAGTGAAATTCGAAGACTTTATTTAACCCGCAATTTCTTGCATAGGAAGGTCTCGGTTTTACCCACAGTATAGTTTTACCATGAGATTAAGATATTTTCAAGAGATAAAACTAGCATAAGTCCGTCTCCAGGTTACCATTTATTACCATGCCCTTCATCAACAACTTTAGTCGTTTAGAAAGAGTTACTCGCGCATTTATAATACTCATTTATGAGTACGGATTACATATTCTTAAAATCTACGAAAGACCGATGCTTCCACGCCGCTGACCAGAGAACCATAGCTCTCATTCCCTACCTGTTCATACTGCACCGAACCCCACATTTTCCCAATCAACCGTCGTAAACCATCGCGAACCATGTCCCCACATAATCGAAAATGACCGCATGCCCCATTGGCTTACCCTTTTATAGCGTTAGAAACTTTGGACATACTAAAATGTAGATATGTTACTGCGAAGGTAGTGCTTTTACTAAGAACAGCCAGGTATTGCCAAAACAGTATCAACGATGGGGTTAGTCTATTAAAACCTTGAAGAACTAATATAAAAAATACCACAAAAGAAAAAACTAACTTCACCTAACTGGATTTGCGCCGTTTCCTGGGTGGTATTTTCCCTTCTTGGCACGTTTAATAACACATTATTGTATCAAAACGGGTCTGAACGCTGTTGGTTGAAATAGGTATTTTGAAACCACGCTCAGACCTGTTCTGATACAATTATGTGTACAAAGCGCGAAACTTTAATAACACAGTTCAAAACATTGTATTTACTGGAAACGCTGCTACCCATTTACTGGAAAATTGTTAGCCAAGTTAAGAGACGCCACATCTTTAGTTGTCCTAATCTAACACCCAGAGACTTTCTTACCTTCTCGCGACCAATTTATTACTATCGGGTTTCCAGTCCAGTACACGCGACTACCTGCCACCAGGTATGATTTAGGGTGCCTAGGCGCAGACTTGGACACTAAATTAGAACCTAGGTCTTGGCAACTTTAATGGAAGATTGCAGATTATTTTACTTGGGTGCGCGCGCTGGAAAGTTGAAATATTTTTTGAAAAATTATTTTCTACCTTTCTTTTTGTAGAGTGAATTTTCAAGTTGGAGAACTTGCCGTTAAAAAAAGGGGTCAGAGATAGTTCATATACCTAATTAATCACGAGTACCCCTTTAGGGGTAAAACTGATAGAGTAAATAACTAAATAGTTACTGCGTAGTTTTAACACGTTCATTGCGGAATAAGTTGCCAGCGTCTACAGATTCGTAGCAAATGTCTACGGCCGCTACGACGTAGCAAAGAGCTACAACAAAATTAAAACTATAATTTTTGTTAATACTTCACTGATTATAGAACTGAAATTTGCATACTCCTTTTTGGTATCGAGGGTATCGAGATGATCGACCCGATAAACCCTAATGTCAGTGTTTTTAAACTGCCTAATTGCTCCGCTAAAGACTACTGGGGACTACTAACATACCGGGTGTAAGAGACAGTAACGAAAACTAAAAGGGGTTGCTCAGTCAATGAATCTGAACAACTTTCAGACAGCTTTCAGCAGGAAATTCTTTCAGGAAATGAAAAAAAATGCCTTTCCCATACAAATTGTCTGATCGAGGTGGCCATTTTGTGTGGGAAATTAAAAAAAATATATTTCCTGACAGAATTATCTGGTGATAGTTGTTAAGTTTCGTTTACTGAACAACCACTTTCAGTTTTCGGTACGCTTTCCCTAACACCCGGTATTTTTAAGATTGCCTGGTAGAAGACTGTTGCTAATTACCTAAACAAGAGGTCCGCCAATTTGTGCTTTCTTCATGGTATCTATTTTCAGTGTATTGTTTGACTACAAATAGCTGCGGCTAAGGTGTTAAAATACCCTTTAACTATGGCACGGTACGTGGCGGCAGGCTGGCAGGTGGTAATCGAAAAACTTCCCCCTGCGGCTATTGACTGCTAACTTTCCTAATCGGTGGTTGTATCCTATCTATTTGTTGTGAGTGAGAGATGCTGTGGGTGAAATCTACATTTAATTAAACGCTCTTCCTAAAATACAATATTGTCACTCAGCATAAATTGTAGGTATACGGTAAATGTTTTCCTGTAAAAGCGCTCGCCCGTGACGTCACGCGCGACACGCCGCGACACGCGTCACGCGCGACGCGACACAGACAGGTAACAACGTTTCCCGCCAATTTTTAACACCCAACATTTAAATTAAATTCCAGCGGTTCGGGGTGTTCTCATTTCCTCTCTCGTTTCAATGTAGGTACTTTTTACTCTTTTTTGTTCACTCGTGTTAGGTACCTACCTTTATTTTCTAATTTCGGAATAAAATTATCTAGCTACTGGTTCAAAGACATGGATTCCTAGTAGGTAATAAAATAAAAAATCATTTAATGCAGTACGTTAAAATTAAAATAGGCAGGCATATAAATTTTAAAATCGGGAAATTAACAACAGATAAATTTATCCTGCGTAAAATTAAAACATAACAAAATAATGTTGAAGACAGAAAATTTCATTGTATTTACTGTGTTGATAAAGACAAACAGGGTTTCAAAGAAATGTTAATTATGATTAAAAAATTAATAAATATTAGTTTTCAATAAATTTAACAAATAAAGTGTAGAGAATAAACTTTCGCAGCACGTACATTTTAATTTAGGCAATTTAACCAAAAGTGCGTATCTGCACTTACGTCTATTTACAGCAAACCTTCCGGAATGATGTTTAATCCTTTTAATGCGCACATAAATAAAACTCGTCTGTTGTTCCTATTGTTTGTCTCAACTTTTGTGATGATGAGGACGAATAGTTTTTTTTGTTCTTGATATTTTTTCGCTAAGTTTTCACTTTACCTTGTTTACCACTATCTCTTTCTGGTAATTGCTCATAAATCTTGTCTTGTTTTCGGCTTTTCTATTCTATTCCTTCAAGCCAATCGAAAACATCAAGAGAATGAGATATAACTTTTATTTATAAAGAACTGTGTAGGTAGGTTAAGCACTCAATACAATAAACGTTTACTTTTAAATAAGTAGTTTATCTTACTGTAACAGCAAAACACTCTTTTTACTTAAATTTCAATTTCTAGTGTGGTAGGCACTTTTGAAACATAGTAACCAAACTGATAATAATCTCACTCAGTGATATTTATTATAATCTACTTGACGTGTACACTGTGGATATCGAACCCTCGACCTACGCGGATCGAGAGCCTAGGCTCAAACCGCTAGACCACAGAGTCAGATTAATTAGCCTTAGTATTATAAAAGTTAAAAAATTAGCTAGCTTAACGACTTAATAACCGTAATCCATTGGTCATGTTGATATTGATAATTTACAATGCAGTTTATAATGAAGCATCTAAAAATAACAAAATTCCAAAGGTCCTACGTGCACTATAGTATTGCGGAACAAAGTTATGATTATGATTATTTATACTATTTTTTTCAAGGTCAATTTACTAGGTATTTAAATTTTTATGTTATAATTTGCTACCTATGGGTTAGGTTTTGAAACTTCTTTAAATCAGTAGGGTTCGAGACCTTATTCCGTGGTACCCGCTGCGGTTAGAAGTAAAACTATGTCACCACCGGTCATATCGCCTAACAAAGAAACATTGAAGTATTTAAAGTGCTCCATTTTGCACCTGAAAACCAAAATTAACAGTGTTGTCAATTTATCAACCTTCATCTGCATCAAAGTCATATCTAATCGATTAAAATTCAGTTCGTTGCGACCCTCCCACCGTTTTGTGACGTCATTTTTTCTCGTCACAATTCATCAAGTCTTCTCTCCTTGGCAAGGTGACAGGTACTCGGTTTTTCTTTTAAAATTAACAATTTTAACTTTCTGAGTTACACCACTTTGACACGCTCCCTTTCTTTGTTGAAGAGGTAAACGTTTAAGAAATGAGGTTTTTACAAACCCCGTACACGGTAAAGAAAATATAGGGTGACTTTAATTTCTTTTGTCGTGCGGTCGTTGTTTGGTCAGACCAGAGTTTTTTTTTTATTGGGTGTAATTTTTTTATTTGGCAACTTTTCTTGAGACAGATACAGAGTCGACAGTGAATTTACAGAACCCATAATTCCTTGAACAGAACCACACTGCGACGAAACACAGCAAGCTGATGATTAGATTAGCTTCGTAGGGAGGTGGTCACTGGCTAGGTGGCATCATACGAACGAACTACCTAAATCGTGTACAGACAAAATAACAAGAACGTCTCTTCATGCTCTGTGGTCCTCACCTCCTTACAATTATCTGAAAAGACTGAAGCCACTTCCGTCTCGGCTGCATAATGCAGGTGTTACCAACCGGCTCACGTCCCGGCCCGCGATAATTACATCACCCTCATTATGGGGCTGCCAGACTAATACGGTTACAGCAACGAACGCCCTTTTGCATTTTATGTCGCCTCTGTTTTGTCTCCGAAGCTGTTTTCGTATTGACAAGGTGAGGACGAGGAGAAAATAAAGTAGGGAACATCCGAACTGTTTTCGTGGAGGTAGGAATGAAGTGAAAATATAAACATAGAACTCATTTTCACAAGGTTCTAGACCACTTTAATTAGCCTTGGTCCTACAGTGTTTGGACGCCTATTGGCTGAAACAACAAAATGGTACAGAGTCACAATGTAATAACAGTGTTTATTTATCTTTCTACCCCATCAGTCACAATTTTTTTATATTTGTAAAAAAATTAAGCTTTAGAATCATAGGTAATATTGATTTTTAATTAAACATAAAGTATTATTTTGATAACCTATTATAGTTAAATTATTATCTTTACAACTGTTTTCAGTAAGTGATTGATAAGCAAACTTAAACCTTGTCGAAATGATGTTTGTATTTTTTACAGTATGAAATCATAGAATTAATAGGGTCTCAGACAACTATCCCAACTAGCTATCTGTTGTCATCAGCTGCCCCGTAAATCAGCCCACCTGTCTCCCCTCAACCAATAAATCTGCGATTGCGACCCGCTCATAAATATTGCACTATTGACTCCGGTTGACCAGCCCTGTTAATGCGTCCGGTTTGAGTGTGTTTAGGAGGGTCAGAGGTCGCATACTAAAGGGTCGCTAACTTTGTGATTTGTATAATAATGCGATCCAAAAGTAGAAAAGTATGTACTTATTTAGTGTTAGCCTTTGTGAAACCAAAAGTGAAAGTTCAAAGTTCAAAGTTCAAAGTTTTATTGCATAAGTCACATACATTGGTGTTAGTTGTACATTAGTAACATTAGTCTGGTTTTGTTACGTAATGAATATTTGGTGGGGATATCTTCTCGTGTAGTGTAAAAATCACGGTGCTTTTTCGCAAATTTGCATATTTCAAAGAGAAGCAGTATGTTCAAAAAAAAAAAATGAACAGTGAAATACATTGTTTATTATGGCAAGCATTAAACAATAAAATTCCTATCATGATTTTGAACGAGATTTGGCTTGTACATACTAAACTGAAAATCGCGGAAAGCATATTTGTATGAAAAAGGCATTTTTCTTTTTTCAGTTTAAAATTTTTGTGCTTTGGGAAAATTGTTTGGTATCATCAGTAGAAAATGTGGTTTAAAGGAACGTAGTACTTTTTTTTACACCCTGTGTACAAGCTACAGCTTATTAATATGTTTTACAAATTTTCATGTAAAAACAAGTACCTATCTTCGTCCAGTCTCATATATCCCGTAAAGGACAAAAAGAAACGATGATGATGATGATGTCATGATGACAAATTTTAGCCGTACCGCAAAATCTTAGCTACAAAGTGACAATTTCTTCTGTACAAAATTGTACGTAAAGCAACCGTTGGGATTGTCTCCCAGGTTACTTTGGCAAGGTTCCATGTCCTGATAGGTGCTCACTTTGTTTCGCCCCTGAGGGTAATACAGAGTCTTAAATATGAAGTTACAAATGAATAATTAAAACAACTCTTCCTGTTTTTACTCTTTGTGTCAAACCTTGCTGACAATTTAATTGATAGAAACTTGCCACTGATTGGAAAAAATATAATAAAACTAGTTAGCATAGAAGACCTATAGAAAACACACTTTCTGTTAATTAATGAGGTCTGAATAAAAACTATAGTTTTCTCATAACTTTCCCATTTTACTATTTTAATTCCCGACTTATAGATTTGAAAGTATAGAAGTAAGTAACATTGCCGTGTCGTCAAGGAAGAAATTTCACTGCAAAAGTTATGCCTCAGTGAATTGTTCCCAGTTGTATTTGTATGTTTAAGAATTTTTTTTAATGAAATTGATAAAGGTAGAGCAAATAAAGTAATTAACTATAGGTATAGGTAGATATTTCACTAATGAATCACCTAACTATTTCTCTAAAGATATAGGTTTACTGTAAGACATTTCTTTTATATTAGGAATAACTGTTGTGTCCTTATTCCCTATGTAAAAACTCTTAAATTATATAATGTCAAAAAAATAAAATTATAACGCAGTTCTGTGCAAAAAAAAATATGTTGACAAGCTACTTCTTAAAATTGTTCTACTGACTTATTATAGGTAATATTCCCTGGTAGGAAAGCTGCTGTTCGGCTTGAAAGCCAAAAGGTTAGGTTTATACATTTTCTTAAGAACGCAAACAAAACGCTTGCGACTTTCTTAAACCTTACTTGGCTAATATTGCTCGCATCTCCTCACATCCCTCATGCGATAGTGCTCGCTAATGTCTCTCACCTCACTACACTTTATCTTGGATGAGTTTGGCTGCGCGCCTTTAGGATTAACTGGCTTTATATATCAGGTACGGGATACTGTAAGTCTGTGGGTAAACAGAGCATGTGCTGGCAGAAAAGATTTTTAGCACTATATTATCAAACATCTAAGTAACTTTTTGCACAAATTCATGATATTTTTGATATTTGGTAACTAATGTAAATCAATCTGCTATCTGCTCAGAAAACTGACTGTTTACCACTGTACAAATTCAATAAAACGAAAACAACTTTACTTTTTAAAGTGGGTCGGTCAAATGCACTTACCAAGAAAATTTACAAAATACAAGGTACACTTAGCGCAAAGTTAGAAACAAGACATAAAGAAGACACTACAAGAGTACTAAAAGAGAACACTAAAGCATGATTACGTATAGAGATGGGAATAAATCTGCCGTAGGTGGCAGCCCGTGACAGGTCACTTTGGCAATGTTCCTGAGCTCCTGTACTATTTTGGGTTGCTACTGTTTGCTTCTTTTTGTAAAATAGGAGAGCAGATAAGTAGATAGGTCACCGGATGGCAAGCAATCACCATCACCAATTAGAACACTTGCGAAATATATTTTTAGCTCTAAACGAAGAATTAGTGTAATTCATATTGATAAATCACACGACACACTTGTACGTTTAATGGAGGTGACCTCAATGTTTCGAACATTTACGAGGGTCTTCTACAGAGAGCGCAAAAGTCACACAACACGGCCCTTCGAGTGTATGTAACCTTCGTCTGACTGGGTTACAATACAATACAAATTCGTTTGAATCATTTTTGTAAACGCTGAAATTATTATTAGCCTCAATATTATATTTGGCACTAGTCATGATCGTGACTAGTTTCACGTCATTATTATCCTTTAGTCACTTTATTCTTGATATCAACAAGATTATAAATATAACGCTATCAATTCCACCAGTTTATATTTAGGACCTAAGAAATTCTTCAATTTCAAGCCTTAATGTACTTAACATTTTTTTTTGTAATCACGAGGAATAATAAAATAAATATCATAGAGAACGGTAACAGCCCATTTCCTCGTGCAGGAACGGGGAGGTGCGTTCGTTTCATTGTGCATGCGATAGAACGAACGGTGCCATGTGCTACGGCTCCAAATGTACCGAAACTACGAGTATTCTTTCGCACGGAAAATAAGTTATCTGGGAAACACTCAAGATTTTAGATTCCTTTTCTATTTGTGTGTCTAGATGGAATTTTGTACGCTTACCTTTTTCATTTTGTTGTAATACTTGAAAATATCTTTTGAATTTATTGAGGAAAATAAACTACAATTTACCAATATATTTTAAGTTTTAAAAGCGTTTAAAATGTCTAAATAAAAATTGAATTACAATTTGGTGCCGTGACCAGGATAAACCAGAAAGATTCCAATTCGGGACTCAATTACCAAAATTGTTTAATTTACCTCTGAATAGTTAATGTGTTATTAACTAGGTACCTACTCAGTTGCCAAAACCACGAAAGTAATTTGGAAACTAAATGCCGGCGTATTATGTGGGAAGACATATATAAATCCAAAACTAGAGCACTCCCTTGGCGAGTATGAACATTATGGTGGAAGCGTTTTTACTGGTGATGCAATAGCTTGTTTACTGAGAGATCATTTTATAGCCAGGTGTCTTATTTATTTTTAAGTATTTTGAAAAGATTAACTTTAATTTACAATTTTACGTTAAATAAAAAGGTAAACGTTCTAAGCAATAAAATGAATAACATTTTACTCAGAGCTCTTGACCAAACCCCATTGAAAACTCAAGAATAACCTTCTTCATTTCTATAATATGCGATGCGGTTTCAGACATGGAACGGAATTTTATGTATACTTTAGAAAAACAAGGGCATAAAATTCTACGCCTGTCTGCAACATGACCATACCTGTTGTATGGCACACGGGCATTCAATGTGTTATTGTGGATGGGTGGTCTCTGCCAAATGGCCGTTCGCTGCCAAATTAGATCATAAAGGTTAATATGCGACTCTAGGTGCACTAACGCAGTAACCAGGGGGCTTTTGTGTCGCTAATGGATTTTTGTGACCCGTTATATCGCTATTCGGTGGTATTAGGGTGCGTTGGAAATTAATATTTTGGTTGCAGTGTTGGAACATAACCTGTGACAGTAGAATGAAAATAAATACAAAATATTTATTCTTTTAGTATCTTTCTCGCAAACCTACTACCGAAGCTAACAAAATTGAAGTTTTAAAATATATGGATGAGAAGAGTTTTTCATTCTTACTTCCATATATTATCATTAAATTGACAATTCCCCCTTACAATGTAATAGCAGACTAGAAAACACTACTTTCTTGCTATGAATGCCACTCACACTATTAAGTAATGCCATTTTGAAAAAAAACTCTTTGTAACAGTTTAACAACTCTCCACATTTTAATCCTATCACTTCCAAATTTCGTCAAGTTTCTCGCAAAAACAAGAACTCCAATTGACCGAATAAACAAAATCGCCTGCCAATAACACTACAACTGCGAGGGGCTAACAGAAAAACAAAATAAAGGTAAACAAGAAAACTGTTAAGGTTACGTAATTCCGTCCAGAAAAAAAAACACGGGCTATTACCATCCTTATCTGGGGTAAGTCAATTTTCCCCTCTCTACCCTTCTTTGACAACGTTTTTTTCGTAGCTATCCAAGGTATTCTCGCCTTTGTAGTTTGGACCAAAAGGGTGATGGAGGAAGTAAGGGTAAAGTGGCATAGTTACAATGTCCAACCTGGTTGTTACGTTGACAAGGTGGAAGCTGATCGTATTATCCACATAAAATAAGGTAGCACAGAAATCCTGAGATATACCGGGAGATGGTCAAGATGATTAAAATATTAAAGAGGAATATTTAATTACAACCAATAGCAAAAGGACACTACAATAAATAATAAACTTAGTGATGTTTTTGATCAGGAACATCCTCTCTATAAACTACACACGCATTGGAATCCGTTTCTGCTGCTGATAAATTTTCAGTGGTATTTCAGACAGGACTGTATTATGTTTTGGTGACATTTTGTAAGTATTGCCCTGGTTTTAGAACTAAAACTTTAACATAAGGTATGCTTGTTTTCAATGAAACTGGTCCAGACAAAAATCTTTGTAAAAGTTATAACTTTTTAAGCACTCGCGATTATTTTCACTCATTTTACTTTGTAAAAGTTGTTTTCGTTGACTTAGCAACACCTTTCTATATTCAGTACCCGGTTTCTTACACCCTGTATTATCTCCAAGTGTGCCCCCCGTGTGTGTATGTACCGTATAATCCCGTGTCCGGCGGTATCGGCGCGTTCCGCTTTACGGCCGCCGGTAATGGCCAATCCAAATCATCGCCGCTATGTCTTACCGAGGATCAATGAAACTAAAACTGTAGACGCCATACTGAAGAAACAAGAGTTTTGAAAAGAGGCGTGAAGAAGTTTCTACGAGTATCCTGCAAGTGTTTTTTTTTTTTCATTCATTCATTATAGGATAGGCAAAGGAACAGTGCCATACAGCCTCGTCTGATTTTTCACATCATCTGTGATCACTTCGAGCTGTGACAGATGCCATTTCTAAGAAAAACAAAAGAAAATGTGTCTAAAACAGCGTCTGTCCAAGCTACCACCTTATATTTTAGAGTATAGTAGCCTTGTAGCCTTTGCTCTTAGTAATTTGGTACGTAAGTAAATTGCACCCAAAGATCACAGCAATAACACAGCAAGCTACATACATACATATAATCACGCCTTTATCTCTAATGGGGTAGGCAGAGCGTAAACAACCTAAACATAGGTCGTTCCGCCACGTCTGACAAATTTTGAGGGTTATTCCAGATGGATCGGTATATTGCTATAGTGACAGGTTGTCAGCCCATCATCGCCTAAATTACAATACTGAAACCCTCGAATCCCTTAGCTGACTTTTACAGCATGCCCGGGAGGATATGCAGCTGGCACATTCTATGTTTTTCTCTCACTCCCAGTCCAGCATGGAAGGCTACAGCAAGCTACGTGTCTTAATTCTTCTTCTTCGCTTTGAATGGCTTCACTTTTCAACAAAACCGTAGCTTACATCCTCTCGTTTCATCAGCCTATAGTCTCACCGGTATCGCATCGCACCGGTATTCTTTATAGGATTTGGGACGATCGGTGCGGTGGAGCGGTCACGTGGGTGGGGGTGATTTAGGAGAAAGAGGCTTCAGTCTCGCGCCGATGGGGTATAAAATATAAACAAGGTTAAACTGAAAAAAAAAACGTAAGGTATGAGGAGAATATCTCTAGTAAGTAATGAAAATACTGAGAACAATAATAATGAATCAAATTGTAGACGAGGCAATTATGGCAAGATATTTGCAAATTACAAACATTTTAGGTTAAATCTGATCAAAAATAAGTAGTTGAATTATAATTAGGTGGTTTAGAAAATATTTTGTTGGCTTAGAAATAATTTAGGTCATAAAACGACTCGGAACCCCACTCGAAAAGAAGAACAAGACAAAGTATCTTTCTTTTTATAATAATTATGCCACAATTTATGTGTAGGTAACTTGCTACTCAGCGTCTCTATCACAAAAATTTAAATAAATACCAAATAAACAACGCTCCTGCCAAAACGCGTACAGTCAGGGGGAAAACTGTCAGTGCACCATATTTTCGGGGCACATCCCGACCCGCTCAGGTGAACGTAAATCACTTGTCTAGACCAGTTTTATGGCCCTGCTGATGCACGCACCGCAATATTATGTATAAGCACTTTATTGTATTGGATTTTTCTTCGCGATAGTACGGGAAAGATAAATTGGCTTCATAATTATTATTGGTTTAGTAATTGTAGTAAATAATAATCAGCCACCGGATAATATACATATATATAATATATATATCCTCCGGCCGATTTCGGTCACGGCGACTACATCAACTCCGTTGTTGGCGTTCATGCTTATGTAGCCAATCTTTTTTGTAAATGTCCTCGCGCACTGCGGGCATGTGAGCACGTCGTTTATATAATTGTAATTGATTACCGCTGGTGGTCGGGCTTTCAATTCGTCGCGCTTGGCGTCTAGGTCTAAGCGCCGTTTATCCTCAAACCGGATAATAAGCAAGCAATTTAGCCTATGCCACTACCTGTAGCAGCAGAACTCAAACTCAATCGATCTTAGTAAAACAGCCATTGCTTGAAATGATTTCGTCTTATTTGCTATAAGATAATTCGGAAATGTATTTGTTTTCTGGAAGCTTCAAATTTTTCTTTTATCCTTTTAAATCTCTTTTTGATTATTGAATGGCTTTATTAGCATGTAATTTTCTACCACAGATAACTTAAGCAACCCTCGGAAATAAAAGGCAGTCATGATGTCATCCAACAACCAAACTATCCATTTCCATGCGGAGATTCCGAGCACACGGGCCGCATAAACTTACGCCCTTCACAAGGTGTGTTTTATAAAAATAAACTGCGATTTATTAAGGACCACCCTTTTGCCCCTACCTCCCCTATCTACTCTCCGGTCACGTATCTTGGCCAGATTTGAACCCAAAGGTGGAGGGTTCTTTTGATATAAACTTTTTATTCCCATCTTCTTCGATAGATATTGAAACTAGAACTACCGAAGCCGTGATTTCGTACGTGTTTTGTTTTTAGTTTTTTTTCTTCAGTGGCCGAGATTTGTTTTGGTTTGGGAAGTTATTGACCCCGTGTTTATGAAATAAAAGTTTGTTTAGGTTACGCTTTATTTTATTACAAGAAAATACTCCACGGTATTTGCTATTTTAGGGCCCGGTTTGATCCAGTTTAAATAATCCGGTTTGATAGTGAGAAAAATTGGCTACTTTTACCGTGGTAAGGTAAAATCTTGGTAAAATACCTTATTCCCTCACGAAAATTCATTTGGACTCGAGTAAAACTGCGAAGCGGATGATTGCAATAATATTAATTTAGTAACCAATATTTAATTTTAAAAAATAATGAGGTCGATTAGATCAACAGTTTTACTAATCCTAACGTACCTACCTATTCGAATCGTTGTTCGAATCCCAAACAGTTAATTTTTTTTTTTTAATATCGTTAGAATTTCGTCAGGTTTCAACACAATCTTAACGCCTACGATATTAAAATAGCAAATACGCAGAACCGCAAACCCAATATACCCACAGGCGATTGAGTCCACCAATACGTTCCCATCTGTCAACAGTATTACCTCAACCCTGGACCTTCTTCATCCCTTCACCTGATGCGGCGTCACGTCTCACTTTGAATGGCAAATCACGAAGGTGGACCCAAGGGAGCTGGTGCCCGGTATGAAAATAAAATGATTGCGAAGGGTCTACTGGCGCTTAGAACTTAAAAAGTGGAATAGAACTGAAATTGACATAATTGACATCTTAAGAAAATAAAAGTTTTGTGATTTAGTTGATCACAGATAAGGAGTAAGAGGTAGGTGTGATATTAAAAGTAAATTTCATTAAAAAACAAAATAGAATTTCTCGACGCGGCTTTCACTCTGAATCTAACCAATTACTAGTCACAAAAGAAAATATTTTCTTCTAAAAAATAGTATAATATCAAAAAACTCAACTTTTATACTGATAATCATAAATATCGGGAAAGAAGAACAACTCTGACATCAAGGTTAAACGGGTCGCTCTAAAACCCCCTAGATCTTATATTATAACCAAGACCAAGACACATACATACATACATATAATCACGCCTCTTTCCCGGAGGGGTAGGCAGAGACCACATCTTTCCACTTGCTACGATCCTTACATACTTCTTTCGCTTCATCCACGTTCATTAATCTTTTCATACACGCTCGTCGGTTTAGGGTACTCTTGACCTGACCTTTCTTTAGGACGTCCCCGATTTGATCCAAGTACGTGTGTCGAGGCCTTCCCCTTCCGACATTTCCATCCACACTCGCTATATATATCTGTTTGGTCAACCTGCCTTCACTCATCCTCTCAACATGTCCAAACCATTTAAGCATTCCCTTCTCAATACCTGTCACTATATCTTCTTTCACACAAGACCAAGACACTTCTATCAAAAACCTCCTCTAACCCAACTATCTTGAACTCCACGCGTCCACCGTATTAAAGTATTCTCCAAGGAGACCCAGCACCTGATGTAGGGATGTTTGTCAGTAGTGCGCTGTTTATTTTGATTCCCGTGATAAATGTTGGGGGGTCTTTATGATGTGCGGTCGGTGAACACCTGAGGGCTATTCTTATTGCGAGGTGGCGTTTAGAATATGATTTATGAATGTTTTTTTATGTTTTAAGATTATTTTTAAACTTATAGCAAGCACGTATTACAGCAAATAGTCATGTCATCTATTATCTCTACAGCGGAATGAACACCAATGTTTTAAACATTTAAACAATAAGGACACTGCAGGTATTGTTTCAATCAAAGTTGGTGTTATGCGTCGTTGGTGTTTACGTTGATGATGTTTTTGAAGTGTTTTTTTGCGTAAAGCTTTTATTTCGCGTTTATGGTGTTGTGCGCATTTAAGGGTTACTGTAGGAACCTCACAGACTACTAACTTATTTTTTACCCCTCTATAAAAAGTCAGACAGTCAAATGGCTTCAATCCTTCCCTCCGTAAAGGTAACTACACACCTTCCTGCTACAGAGGGGTCGGTAGAATAAATTACTGCGAATAATTCCTGAATTAACATTTTTAATCTGCGACGAGATGCTACACGAATAAATTATGCACTGGAGAACTGGTTTTCATTGAACTGTGACAATTTGACTAATTGTCCCATTGAGTACTTCCATGCTGGACTGGGAGTGAAAGAATAACATAGAATGTGCCAGCTGCATCTCCTCCCGGGCATGCTGTAAAAACCAGCTAAGGGATTCGAGGGTTTCAGTGTATTGCAATTTAGGCGATGGGCTGACTGCAGTGTATAGCAATATACATAACAGTTTTCTTTAGTGTAGTTTTTCATTTTAAAATAATAGTTTTAAACTTGCTGTATTTTCACCCCCAGCTTAATGAGTTTTCTGGTAAGATAAAGTGGCCTTTGTTACTTTTGAATATAACTTTTCGAGTCTCTTATACCCAGAATCAACAACACAACACGTGATCAAACCTACGACCTTCATCCTAGCAGACAGGTCCCCATCCACTGAGCTTTCGCACCAGCAAAAAAACATGACAGGTCTAACTAACCTAGCCAAGCAGCCCGCGCCTCCTCGATCTCAGACTATGATAAGCGTTTGCTAACTACCGGATTTATCTCAAGGTGGGGTTGAGATGGACCAACTTGAGATACCATCGAACTGAATGAATTACTAGATGAAAATGGTTTAAGTTTGATATTAAAACTTTGCTTATTTCTCAGGAACTTAAAACCACTGTATTGTGATTGCCAAGTCACCAGTGTAGTTTAACTAAAATTATGAAGATCAGTGAATAAAATTATCGTCAATGAGAACACACCATATTGATCTCACGATTTAACATAAAATGTTTTTGATTCGATAAAAATTTACAGGAAGATAGATTTCATCACGAAAACGGACAAAGGCTACTTATGTACCACTCCCATCGCACGGGGAACTCCTTTGATAATGTGGGTGGTTTGCCGTGTGTTCAAATAGTCAAATAGTGCAGGCTGACCGCGGCACCCATTACCGTATTTCAGCGCGTGATGTGAGTCGCGTAGTGAATCACTCACCTGCCCTGCGCCGAGTCGCGTAATCTATGGCCCACTTTATTGCACGCAGTTTGCTGTTGTTTTGGAATGGTGATCGTTGTGTGCCAGGAATTATCAGCTGTAGTTTTAACTACATTAGTTGCACTGTAGTACACACTGATCCATCTAAAGACTGTTCTATTCTATTATATCTATATCTGAGGTACCTACACACTCTTAATATTGTATTGTAACTACCTAAAATATAATCATGTGACTGCATAAAGTTATTTAAAAATACTATGGTTTTGTACCAAAAGGTTCACTACGTAGGTATATAAAATGTAACTTCCTAAACAATGAAATGTTAAAGTTCAAAAACTTTTCCCAAACTTTAATTTGGATTTTCCAAGGTTTTCCAACGCAGCCATTGAGCAGCTTAAACCCAGCAATAACTGCCAGAAACAATTGGTTTCCTGAAGTCCGATGGGCTCCGAAAGCGTGCTAATGTCACTAACTACTGGATTGCCGAGTTCGGGAGGGGGGAGGGAAAAGTGCCGTCAAGGTGGACTAAGTTTTGGTAAGATGGTCGTAATAGGGATGTGATGCAATGGGTTTACTTGAGTGGAACTGATATTTATTTAATTTAATGATATTTTCATTTTTATGAAAAAGTCGTGCTGATTTGATTTGAGGTAAGATTACTTAGCTGATTTTCAACACTAACGAATTCTTTTGCGACTCTTTTAAAGATCAATCCAGCCACAAAATTAAAAACAACAACATTTACAGAGATACTTCTTTAATTTTACTATGCCACGACACACCCGCTTGAAAGGTTAACAGGACAAAAACGCGATACCCTTTTAGGGCTCGTATTTATAAAGCGATCTCAAGTTTGAGAGCGATATTAAGTGTGGATGGACAGGTCGTTTTGTACTGAAATGACATTTCTGATTCAAACTCAAACTCGCTGTCACTCTTGAGAGCTGATTATAAATACGGGCCTAGGTGTCGTCAAAGTTTTAACATACCTGTCTGTCTAGATATACCGGGTGTAAGGGAGAAGCGTACTTAGCGAAAAACTGATTGGGGTTGCTCAGTCAATGACTCTGAACAACTTTCACCAGGAAATTCTTTCAGGAAATGAACAAAATTTTGGCCTTTCCATACAAATTGTCTGATTTAGGTGTGTCCCTTACACTCGGTATTTAGACGCACTTACTAAATTCACCGATTGCGGAAAGAGCTTGCACCATGTAGTCTCGATTGACCATAGAGTATTTGAATTAAGTATATAAATGCCAGCTTGAACTAATGGTATTTATATTTATGGACTTTCTTGTAAGCATTGCTTTTATATAACCACGTGTATAACTCTATTTAAAGGTCTAGAGATGAGTAATAGTTGATTTTATTTTATGTCATTCTATTTGCTGGACTTTTGAATGGTGTGGCTGCATGTTATTTACTAATATGACTTCTCTTATGTAGGTGTCGTTGACTTTTAAGCAACACATTAATAAAAATGGTAGTTGAAGCATATAAAGTGAATAAAATTAAATAAGCCCAGTCTAACATTGAATCTATTTATTTATTTCGTGATTGTAATCTTAACACATGAATATTAAAATTTCATATAAATATCCATAATCACAACAAACAATACAATCTCCTTATAAATCGATCACCTGCCGCACTTATTAAACCGTTCCAAATCTAAATTCATTCATTTCCTTTTAACAGTATTTCCGTAACAGCTGCTACCTTCCCCTCCCTAAAACCGTTCAGCAAAGAAGTGAATTCTTTCACCTGATAGGAACTGTTATTAGCCAATTCGAAGCCCATTCCTATCGTAATAGACCTATAATAAAGGGGTCCTCTCTATTTTTTTTCTCTCTGAAAGGTAGAAATAAAATTTTCTTATTCAATTTGCTCTGTGAGGTGGAGGTTTTTATTTTTTTATTTCTGTCCGCCATTTTCCTGGAACTCCTGAACTATCTTTTCGGTTTAGTGGTTTTTCATTAGCTGCTAAAAGGAGGTTTCATTAGTGAATAAAAAATTTATACTGCTTAGCCCAGGATTTCATTTGTTTAGTCCTCCGAAGCATGGAATAATCAGGCGATTGGGCGCTTTTCCACTAGACGGCACGTCAACGGCAACGGCGACGGCACGGTACCGTCGACGATATCGTAGGTGAGATAATGTATGAAAATAAATGAAATTATATGACACGCTTTTCCACTTGCCGGCACGGCACCGTCACGGCATGTCATCGATTCCCATAGATATTGTCACGTGATCGTTGCCGTGCCGTCGCCGTTGACGTGACGTCTAGTGGAAAAGCGCCCATCCGGCTTGCAATAGTCCTAAAAAAACTGGGTAAAATTTAGAAAGTGAACAGGTCACACACTTCTTACGCATTTAATGCCATATTTAATACAAAAAAGCTTTTAAACCCTCACACTTCACTTGAAGTAGGTAAGTAGAGAAGGTACATCAACATAAGGACGCGCGTAGGTACACGCCCCGCGATCAAAAGAAACGTATTTTTGATTGTTCCCGACGACACGCAGGTTTAGGGGTCAGTAGTCATGTTAGGGGCATGGCAAATAGGAAGCGGTGCGGCGCCGTTGCGTCGCCGATGCGTCGTTTTTGTATAGAAACTTCAAATCAAGCTGCGCTGCGCAGACGTAAATTACATACAAAATTGACGCGCCTCCGCCTCGCCCGCGCCGCACCGCTTCCTATTTGCCATGCAAAGCATAAGCAACGCTTTGAAATTTGATGAATAAATAATTTCAAAAGCCTAATTTTTTTCGGGCTTGACTCTATACTTAATTTAAGAATGGAATTACTGATTAAATAAAATATTATAAAGCTTATTCTTTTTCTTTATAAATTGAATCCTAAGAGCGCCAGTGTTATGTAGGTACGTTTCTATTTTGAGCACAGTCTTTGCCTTCATATTCGGTATGCCTCATCAAATGAGAGATTAGTTAGTTCTGTAATACCTTTAAAATTAATTGCAATGCAATGTCCGTTTCCGCCATTTATGACTTCACTATTAAACATTTATATTCTAGGTTAGGTAGTAAGGAATATAAGTAGGGAATCGTTCTATTTTTAGATGTAAATAATTATTTTAAATTAATATACGTCAACAAAAGAGCAAAAAAAAAATTTTGCTTGTCACATTTATACTCGTAGATATTGCATCACCTTATCCAAAAAGAACCCTCACTTCCACCACTCCGCTTACACTTGCCAAAATTTTTACAGCATCAGCGACACGGCCGCGTTAAGAGCCCTTTAATGACAGGAAAATTGAAAGTTTTGGCGGCAAAAAGTTGGGCAACTGTCGTAAAAAACGTGCTGATAACGCGCTAAAGATGTCGCGAGGTGGCGCTGCCGTTCTGGGACAAAGTTTCGTTCGGAAATCAATATTTATGATTGCGGAAATAATTTAAAAGAAGTAATATAATAGTTTATAATATATTTTGTAAATGATAATCGGCAGTTGAGGTCATTTTTGTACCAGTCATTAATTTCAAGTTGGTGTCATTCTTAAAGTTCAGGTTTTTGTTATGGTTTTTAAAACTTATTTAATTATTTGATGTCAAAAGAGAAGTGTTACTAACTAATCAAGAAACACAAAACTGAGTAAATGGAAATAATTACTAGGTATTTTATAGGACCAAATTGCACATGAAACATTTAATAAATCTGTTAAATGTGTAATAAATAAATACATCGTAATTATAGAGCAGCGCAGGTTTTCGAACCTGCGACCTATCCTTTCGCAACGTGTTTTAACTATTTTAGCTAGTGAAGAGGATTTTACCTACTAAATACAGTATTTATGACAGCTTCATGAGTTTATGATGTGATCTTGTACATTGCTGTACTTATTTACTAGTAGGTATAAATTCCTCATAAAATCTACATAGGCAGCTACAAACTTTTTAAACATTTGTTTCACTCAAAGAAAATTAAATTACTAATCATAGTCAAATGTCAAGCATTACGTCAAATAAAACGCAAGTAAGTCAAATAAGTATAAACATAGCTTGGACATACTAGGATCAAATCTTATAATTATGATTTCAAAGTAAGTAACATATACTAACTACCAAAACATACGCACGCATTAAAGCAAAAGAGTTCCTATAAAATGAGAGATAAACTTAATTTGATATTTTAGTCAATTGACATAAATAATTAAATACTAGGTTAGGTATACTGACTTGCTCCGTAAAGATAGTCTTTTTTGTTAGTATTTCATAAAACAAGAATGACTCTGTACAAAACTTCAACTCAAAAACACATGCGATAAAGTCCACCATAACTCTTCAGTCTTCAGTAATAACATAAATGAAATACTCATCGATCACCAAAACACCTCGAACTCGTAACCAATCGAGTGTAAGTATTGAAATTCATAAATCAGTACATTGCACCGGTTACATACACGGCGGAACACGTCCCAACGAGTTGTTTAACAAATATTTCGCCTGTTCTTTCTCGACACGTTACCTTGGAGGCTCAAGTCACAAGAGACAGGCGACTAAGGGGCATGGCAAATAGGGAGCGGCGAGGCGCGGGCGAGGCGGAGGCGCGTTAATTTTGTATGCGGCGAGGCGCGGGCGAGGCGGAGGCGCGTCAATTTTGTATGTAATTTACGTCATCGCAGCGCAGCTTGATTTGAAGTTTCTATACAAAAACGACGCATTGGCGACGCAACGGCGCCGCACCGTTTCCTATTTGCCATGCCCCTAATGGTTTACGAGCGGCTTTGCTTACTGCTGATGTGGTGATTGATGACATAGACATAGCATACGTCATCCTCGTTAAGATTCATTGACACTAGCAGACGCCTATGACCTGACGTTATGCCACACATTTTTTCAGTACTCTACCTTGAAAACATAAGCCACAATTCAATCATATTTCCTACGTTTAGTAACTCTTAGTCCTTGATTCTTTGTCCGTGAATGGCAGGTGGACAGGCGAAGAACCGACACAAATCGGTTGGAAAGTACTTACTCGAGTGGCGACAGCGGAACGGCGAATGCCAGCGCCCGCAAAAGGTAGATTAGTGTTGTGCTGGTAAAGGTTGTCATTATGGAAATCCGTTGAAGAGAACGACGACAGAAAAACTTTTCTTAGCCGCTACCCGCTCCGTTTATCGCCACGCTCACCTCTCATCTCTTAAACCACACCACACACGTTTCCACCATAGATCATGCGCACCTGTAATATTAACGCGCACTATCACACGCATCTGCGTCACAAGGCGCAAAGAATTCGCGCGTAATCTCCCCTTTATGTGAATAAAATGTTTTTTTGAAAGTATTGCGCGTAAGGGTGAAAGTGTTAACGTTATGAGATTCTTTGTTTTCATGTGCGAAGTGTTGTTCAACACCTTAATCTGAAATGAGTCTCAAGGATGTTTTTAAAAACAGTCTGCATCGTGTAAAGCTTAAAGCTTCAGTTGAACAAAATTTAATTATATTAACTTCAAACAGATGACCTTAGCTACATTATAAACCGTTTAACAAACTGAAAATCAAAGGTGCTTATATTTAGAGAAGGCAAAAAGAAGAAAATTATTACGTACCTATTCTAATACTTTAATCATTAAGGTGATTTCTATTTACCAACAGGTAGGTAGGTAAGTCTGACACAATGTTCTTCAACTGTACTGGGGGCAATAAACAAAAACATAGAATGTATCAACTGCTTTCTACGGATGTTTCTTTGACTGACAGCCCGCCTCGAACCAAAACCGAAATATTGCTTGAACTTGAACTGACCGTACCCATGAAATACAAAAGTCATTCGCAGTTCTTTATTTTCCTTCCTAGCTACAAAACATTCTAGCTGCCCGTGTATCTAAAAGCATTCAAGTAAAAGAAGCTGTATCTTCCCTTTACCAAAGAATAGCCAGTACAATCCATTAACGCGTAGAGACGCTTACCTTGCTGCACTCACCTAGATCAAAGTTAATCAGAGGAGCCGACACAAAGCGTAGGAAAAGATACTCCATTGTGGTAAATTGTGGTCTTGCGTGGTGTAGGTGTAGGGAAGTGCGCTCTACAAGAAGCATTTGCCTCTGAAGAAAAATATAAGCAGTCTAAAAAATTGCATAGCATGTCGCCTAAGCTGAAAATTTAAAGTACTAAGAATAATTAAAAGGTTGATACTAATAGAAAAAGAAAACTTTAAAATGAAACATACACTTAATTATTAAACACTTTCGTACTTCACTCTCCAACGTTCCTTCATTACACAAATACGTCATTATAATGATAAGAGATCTTGAATTCATTAAGGAAGTGCCAATAATATGCACATTATAACGTTTATGATTAGTAAATGATGTGCATTCTTGTATAAGTGGTATAATTATTAGCCACAGGAAGTTATTTATATTAAAAAATAATAATAACTTAAGCATGGCTTACAATCGTGAGTGGAAAATCAAGAAAACTTTACCCCGCTTTGGAACGTTTTAAAATCATAAGCGCACATTCACACTTACATTACAAATAATTCGCCAGTGACGATATTATGAAGTAGAGCGCTCTTCCGTACGTTTCAGCACAGAAAACGCCGTATAGGTAGGATCATAGGAGTGAAGGAAACAGTGAGATTACATCTGCGGTCTCAAAGACGCCCGATAGTACCTTCTGCAAAAAGTACGAGGTGCTAATGCATTGGTTTGAGAGGAACTTGTGTTCTTTTCTTACTGCGGGGAAGTTGTGTATAAAGACATACATACATATTAACCAGACCTATATCCCATGAGGCAGAGCAGAGTTTTAATGGCTTACTAAAACCATTTTAGCCACTGATGTTTTTTATGATAGAGAGAGGCAGACGAACAGGCGGGTCACCTGATGGTAAGACACTTGCAACACCCATAAACAAATCCGCTGCCGGCCGCACAAGAAGGAATAGGCTAGACTTTCAAGATAGGGTTGTCTTTTGCAAAGAAGCAGAAACATCACATTCTATGGCCCGTATTTATAATCAGCTCTCAAGAGTGACAGCGAGTTTGAGTTCATATCAGAAATGTAATTTCAGTACAAAACGACCTGTCAAATCCATACTTAATATTGCTCTCAATCTTGAGATCGCTTTATAAATACGAGCCTATGTTTTTGTTTATCGCGCGCAGTCTAGCATAGAACGTCCCAGTTCTTGCTAACAGACCTATCTGTCAAACGGACCTATCTACACTGACCATACCATCAGGATCCTCTTTTTTTTTTGAACAAGTTCTCTCTAACAGTCGTTTCTGTATCGTCTACCGTTTAGAAGATAATCGACATTTGTGTTTGGCATATCTGCACAACAAGGCAATAAATATTCTTACAAACCGTCTCTTGTACATATAACTGTTAGCGAGATTTTTAAAATTTCACACACTTCCAAAAATTAAGAACTATGTACATGTGACTGTTAGACAGATTTTTTGTCTGCAATGTTGACATTATTTTGCGTGTAAAACAACAGTTTTTTTCAAATATAAACCTTGTTATCTTTGCAATTAAGTCTTTAGCATTAATTTACACGGCGCGGCGCCACATCACTGTGGTATGGGGGCGTGCTTGAGGGGAGCAGGATGTGAATGTGGTATTCATCAGCGAGGTTAACCCAAGGCTAACTGAATGTCCCACATTGCCAGATTACCACACCTACCTGCAGAAAGAACGTCGTATGGACGGTGGAAAGGGCCAGCAGCGTACCGAGGACTGGCAATGCTGGTGAAGAGACACATCATCTTCCAGCCCATCGACCACCAACAACTAAAATCGATGTACGCCATTGTTATTCAACTCTAACACGGAGCAGAGGACCTCTACTCGCTATTTACAAAGCGCCGCAGACCAAGTTCCAGGTTGCTGACAATTACAAGGTCCACATTCCTCTATTCTTACCAGCATCGGTACTTAAACGCAAAGAACACAGCCTGGAACAAATTGTACCTTCAACACTGCTAGAAATACCCTACAAGCATCTTTCTGGCCTAGAACACACTTACGATGTCAGCAGGCTGATAGAGGTGACATGCCACGATCTGAGGAGTCCATTCATAGACAACGTGCTTGACATCGTAGTCCACCAAGGTCTCCGCATCCCGCCTAACGAGGAAATATTAGTAGACTAGCGACCCGTCAGTAGGATCCAAGTAGTATCGGGTGGCACTCACTACTAGCACCAAGATCCTGCATCGAGTAGGGGACCTTTGCGGGTGGTGTCAAAAGTTTTCTGAGTACAAAACCAGTACAGATCGCCCAAGATGTATGGAAAGGCACAGTGGAACGAAGCACCGTCATTCTGATTGCTACTGAATCAGCATCCCAGACTAATCTGGCTAGTCTGATTCAGGCCTACAAGAAACACAAAACCAGGAGGCGATGGTAGCATACTCCTAGGTTTATGCACTCAATATCAAGCTCAGTGACTTGACTGAAAAGTAAAGGAAAAACTTCCAAAACATGCAGCCTAGCCTAGAAACCATCTGAGGGCGTTCGAGCGAGAGGCCCTTTCCATACACCGCCTCTGTCTTCAGCTCACAAACATAACGCCGGTTATTCCCAGGGTAAACTGATATGCAAGGTCGATGATTAGGCCGAGACATTCAGTTGAAGCCGAAATTGACATTGCAGTTGAGAGACACCTTGAAGACTACTTCGTAGCACCGATCGCACCAGAAAAAGACGGCCGGAGCCGAGCTGCAAGGAGGCCTTGGGTACGAACAGGATCTCCAACTCAGTTCTATGACATAGATTTAAGTTTCCGTGCTATGAGTTTGATTATTATTATTATCTGCTGCATTTGGCCCAGGAAAAAGAAAATTTCGTGTTCTCCTGCCTGGCAAGATAAAAGGTGGTAATCACTTGTTGTGTAGAGAGAATATAGCTTAACTCATGGCTCGGTTTAGTCATTTTAATCCCAAAACCTAACCATGAACTAAGGGAAATACCGCCCGATCAAATTCCTCAGCACCATCTCGAAAGACTTTTTTTGCGTGGTGCACAGTACCACCCTTCACCTGAGCCATGTCTCACAGCTTCTGGTGATTGACGTCAACAACTGAGATCACACTGTCACGTGTATCACTTGGACTGGACATAGAGATGGCATTTGACCTGAGCCATGTCTTGCAGCTTCTGGTGATTGACGTCAACAACTAAGATCACACTGTCGGGTGTATCATGTTGGACATAGAGATGGCATTTGAACTGAGCCATGTCTTTCAGCTTCTGGTGATTGACGTCAACAACTGAGATCACGCTGTCGAGTGTATCACGTTGGACATAAAGATGGCATTTGACCTGCGCCATGTCTTGCAGCTTCTGGTGATTAACGTCAACAACTGAGATCACACTGTCGAGTGTATCACGTTGGACATAGAGATGGGATTTGACCTGAGCCATGTCTTGCAGGTTCTGGTGATTGACGTCAACAACTGAGATCACACTGTCGAGTGTATCATGTTGGACATAGAGATGGCATTTGACCTGCGCCATGTCTTGCAGCTTCTGGTGATTAACGTCAACAACTGAGATCACACTGTCGAGTGTATCACGTTGGACATAGAGATGGGATTTGACCTGAGCCATGTCTTGCAGGTTCTGGTGATTGACGTCAACAACTGAGATCACACTGTCGAGTGTATCATGTTGGACATAGAGATGGCATTTGACCTGCGCCATGTCTTGCAGCTTCTGGTGATTAACGTCAACAACTGAGATCACACTGTCGAGTGTATCACGTTGGACATAGAGATGGGATTTGACCTGAGCCATGTCTTGCAGGTTCTGGTGATTGACGTCAACAACTGAGATCACACTGTCGCGTGTATCACGCTGTACATAGAGATGGCATTACAGCGGCAATATGAAGACTTAGTATTCAAGCTCAGAAGACGATCGTTCCCAAGCGTATCACCAAGCTTTCCAGAAGAGCGGTCCCATTGGAGTTTGCTCTCTTCGATCCGAGATACTGGCTGGTGGTTTGCAGGGGAGTTGACTGCTTCCCACATGCTACGCGAGTTTACAGACACGGATGATAATAGTCCCATCCCAATGGGACAGCTTGTCAAATGGATGGATGATCTTGCTGAAATACTTGGGCCTTATTATTGAAAATGCGGCAACAAGGTACTCATAATATTAAATTAAAAAAAATAGCATTATTATGGGATGCTATGGGTTTGTTCTTAGTAAACACAGGCAAATACAAACTAATTGATGATACTATTTAAAGATGATTTTACAATAAAGAAAACAATACCTTCTTGTTATGTTAAGTCTAAATAAAATCTCATTAAATATTATAATCAGTAGTTCAGTTCAGTACATAAAGTATATTTAAGGTGATAGGATATTAAAAACATTATTTTAAATCATTTCTACTGCCAATGAATAAGAATAAGTCTGAAAACTGTAATGATTGATATAATTTTATTTATTTTTAAACCAAACACTGCGGTCCTAACTGACAAAAATAAAAAACAAAGTTCTCACAAAGAGTCATATCTGCTTTAATTAAGTATAAGTCAATTAATACAACACTTAGAGCTTTAAGGCAAACACTTACTTAAAGGGTATTTTTTTTACTATAGTAAAACGTTATGACTTCATTAATAAAGGCAAAACTAACTTTATCACAGTGTCATCATTACAGCGCCAAACCGCAAAACGCTTGCACTCGAAAACTATCAAAAGGCAGATAGGTCAGTTAGCAAGAACTGGGACGAGAAGTGACACGTTTTATTGCACGTGTAAAATTACATTCATACCTACCTACAGCTTGTTGCATGTCTTCACTAAGTACCTAATCTGCATTTAAAATTATATGTTATTTGGATTGGATACTACAATTTATGTGCAATTCAATTTCATGTTCTGTGACATCCTAGTGGATGTATCTATCTTTGATAGGTCAGGTGGGTCTAGGTAGATCCTTTTCAGCTCACCTGGAGAGCAATTTTTGGCAATCACTTGGTAATAAAGGTAATACCTAATTAACATTTTATTATTAATTTTCATTAATACTTATTGCTAATTAAATTTTATATCTGCAAGATTAGGACCCTTCCTCATATGAGTGTGTTTTGTTTACAATAAGTCCGCACTATGTTTAATAGGCGGATTTTCCAACACAGTACGTTTGTGTTTTATGACTCAAGCGAATTCCAAAAATTGATTTTCTGTGTCAAAGAAGTCAATGTCGTGGCTCAGCAGTAACCGAGTAGTCATAACAATAAAGAAAGTTAAGCACCTTGTATGTCTCAACCGGATCTTGTCATACTTTGCTACCTACAGCACGATACGAATAACTTAACTAAAGCACAAAGTGCAATAGGAATAGAAGATCCTTGCGCAAATACCAATAATATTATGCAATATGGATATTGACCAGCCTGTGATCAACTTACGACATTTAGGCTCGTATTTATAAAGCGATCTCAAGATTGAGAGCAATATTAAGTATGGATTTGACAGGTCGTTTTGTACTGAAATGACATTTCTGATACGAACTCAAACTCGCTGTCACTCTTGAGAGCTGATTAAAAATACGGGCCTTATTTTCAACACGATTATGATATATGCTTTCAGGTGAGCATTTTCAGAAACTGAATTCCTTATGGCGCTTTTTAATTAATAAATTGGTACTCTAATTTTTGTCAGACGTGGCAAAGACGCCTTTCATTAAGCTATTATGTAGGAATGTACTCATAGAAAAACATGTCCTCACATAGTTCATCTTAGTTTCGCAGTTTATGTTCAGCAACTACCGGTACCGGTGGAGCAAAGGTCCACTAAAGGTCTTTATGCAGGGGTATGGCAGGGGTCACGAATTCGCACCTGTATGGACTTCTTAGTTGCGTTACACAGACACAGGTGCAAGTGGACCTTACTAATAGTCCTCCCAACCGCTTTACGGCGATGGCTGCGCGGGACTAGTTTTTAGTGCTCAAATGGTTGGTCAACACACAAGTGCACTCTCTATTCCTTCAATCTGTTATTCTGATGGGACAGGTTCACTGACACGACCAGGGAGAAATCACTCGCAGGACAGACGATTTACATGTCCACCCGAAAGCATAGATCATCTTACTGTTCGGGTAATCAGGTGATCAGCCTGCAATGCCCTAACCAAACTAGAAACAACAACACAAAGTCATTGTACTGGGAATCGAACCTGGGACCTCCGGGTCGCGAGCCCATTGCTCAGACCACTAGACCAAGACCACGGAGGCAGACTAAGATAACGAAACGGACCTTACTGCTTAGTAACCGTTTTAGCCACGTCTGAAGATTGCACTATTTATTGATTATGATAACACTCGCAAATAGAAAATACGCTCTGATTGAGTTTAGAGATGATTAGTGGAAACCGTATCAAAATAAGTAAAACAAAAAATTGTAAGCTAAACTAATTTTATTCTATACATTTATTTATCTAAGTGTAAGAATGAGCAATGCAGAATCAGTCAGAATTAAAATAGGTAGCGTCTTATGAGTGTCAAAAGGATAGTTGGTCGAAGAAATCAGTTGTTGCGAGGAATGTGGGCTCCTAGGGGCTGGAAGCCGTTCTCATTAGCGATGTACTCGACGGTGTAGACCTGGCCATCAGGACCTGTGTAGGAGTACTGGCCACGGACCTCCAGAGCTTCGTTTTCAGTGCCAACGTTCTTCAGAACTGCTTGTTCATCAGCTGACTTGCCGTCGCTGGTCGCGTAGCTGTGGGCAGAAAAATTGCGTTCAAAATGGCGTCCGAACTTATTAAAATCTTAAATATTGGGAGTTAGAAAAATTGGCTGAATTTTCTTATTATTGCGGTTGTTTCAACATTTAAAATATTATTTAGAACGGGGATAAACATAAACCCCTTGAAGAATATATAAACGATAATTTTTAACTCTGATGGATTAGTAAAGTATTATATCGTCGGGTAGGGTTGGAAAAATCTTTTCAGGTGCCATGATGCCTTCCTCAGTCGATGGTTCAAATGATTCTACTTAAACTCCAGCTTTCGCAGCCATTTTTTTAAACAGGCAGGTAATGCTGTAAAACTTACGCGTAGTTGTATCCATCAACTCCAATGTTGTCGTTTTCGTATTTGGTGACGTAAGCGTCTCTGTCACCACCAGCAGGGATGGCTGCAGCTACGGCCACGAGGACTGCGAGAACGATGAACTGGAAATAATGATAAATATATGAAATGGAATTGTTTAAGTCCCAGTTAGAAGCTAGTTTCAAAACAAGTCAGTTTTATTCCAATTGTAACTGGCTTCAGGATGTGATTTTTATTTCCCATATCGTAGCTATTATTTAGCAACAAAATTTGACCACAAAGTGAGCCAAAGGAAGTCTTATGGTGATAATAATAATAGGTGTCGTGTGTGGTTTGAAAAAAAAAACACTGACACCTGAATACACCGCCGTTACACTATACACCTGCATTGCATACCTACTTGTACTTGTCTGACAAGATGTGATACATCTTGCATATAGTCCTAACTAAAACAATCAACTTAGTTCTTCCTGAAATCTAAGTCACAACCTGTACAACAATAGGCACAAAGGCACTTCATAACATAATGCCACGCTTTTATCCCTTACGGGGTAGGCAGAGCGTAAAATGCCTAGTAAAAGACGTTTCAGCCACGTATGACAAAAATTGAGGGCAATTTTAGATTGTAATGTGTATCGCTGTAGTGACAGGTTGTCAGTCCATCGCCTAAACTATTAACCTTAAAATCCCTTTTGCTGACTGTACAGCATGCCCGGGAGAAAGGGCAGCTGGAACATTCTATCGCTCCCAGTCCACCAAGGAAGCAAAGGCACTATTAGAAAGATAAATCACATCTTAAACTTAATTAGTTAATTCTGTGATCTTTAATAGTTTAAGTTGCTCAATTTGGTGTTCAGGTAGAGTTAGAAGCATGTGACCCCATGTGAATAATCTTTCTCCTTTACGACATTTCATGTAACTAGATAAAATGTTAACCTCTGCCTTATTTGCACAGAGTACATTTAAAATACACCCGACTAGGGGCACGCTTCAGCCGGGATTGCGTAGCCAGTTAGTCAGCAAGGTTTTCTATTATTCCTGGTATACCGACTACCGACGGCTAAACGTGCCTTTCGAAGCACGGAATCCTTTTTCTTTTTGTATAATCAGGTGATTCTGCCTACAATGTCCTTACCAAACTTTGGAAAATCTCACAAAGTGAATTAACAAAATATCAACTTTATGTTACCTCATTGGAAATCGATCCCAGGACCTCCGGATCGAGAGCCCATGGTTCAGACCACAATACCACGGAGGCAGTTAGTTATATTATGCGGTAAAAAGTAGAAATATAAAAACTGATTCAGAAGATTTTTCAAGTTTTGATAGCTTTGACTTAACGTGCTTTCAAAAGCATATAATTCAAAAATATATAAGCCATCTCAGATAGTTCCAATACAAAAAAGTTTCAAACAATTTTGATATATTTTTTTTATACACACAAGATTAACTCACCGATTTCATTTTGATGTGGGTTGTGGGATAGGTGGGTTTGATCCTAGACAAAGATTGGCACTGTGAAAACATTATAGATTCTTTGACTTATATACTAAAACATGCTATTTAGCATATGGAGTTATTTGAATTCTCAAAACTAGCTTAGATTTATTAAAATTAGATTCACTGACAAAAAAATAATGGTGACGGGTCGTAAAAAAATATTTTAGCACGTGTAAGTACTTCTATGCTGGACTGGGAGTGATAGAAAAACATAGAATGTGCCAGCTGCATCTCCTCCCGGGCATGCTGTAAAAACCAGCTAAGGGATTTGAGGGTTTCAGAGTATTGCAACTTAGGCGATGGGCTGACAACCCATCACTATAGCAATATACATTATCATCTGTAATAACCCTCACAACTTGTCAGACGTGTCGGAACTTCCTTTGTTTAGGTCGTTTTTAATCTGTCTACCCCATTAGGGATAAAGGCGTGATTTTATGTATGTATGTATGTAAGTCCTAAACCAGTGTTGGGAAACATTTTATAAACATCCATTATAGGGCCACTTGAAGACATAGTATTTATTTACGACCTAAGATCGAAACGCAAGTATTGGAAGTAACGTACTAGTCTCAGATAAGCACACGCAAAAAATTCTATCTTTTTGCACGTCAAAAAAATAAGGAACAAAAATATTACACTTGATGCAAATGCAAATAGTCACAGATTGTTTCTGCAAAGCAAATTCTACCAGCCGACCCACAAAACATGGAATAACGGTGTGTCAGTCATTTCATTGCCTTTAAACCTTCCGTTTCCTCTACTAGCATTTACAATATGACATGAGAAACAAGCAGTTTTTTAGTCTAGCATGGTAGTAAATATTACTCAAAATGCACTTTTTGTATCTGCACAAGGTCACAGGTATTACAAAATAAAAAACTAGTAAAGCAAGTAATAATACCTACCTCTTGTTAAAAGTGCAATGACCCAAACAACTTATTATAAGAAATAACTTATTTTTACCTAATAATCATGTGTTTGAACTTTTGTCTAAAATGGATAGAGGATCTCAATGATGTTTTAATGAAGTCACAGTATAATTCAATAGTCTGACGTTCTGACGTACGTCACGTCAGACTCATATATTACACTGTGATGAAGTAGTTACCCGCCTTAGTTTAGTGGTTTGAGTTCTCGATGCGAAAGTCATTAGGAGGGAACACAAGGTTTATATTTGGGAATCTATTAATCACTCTATTAGATTTTCCAGGTTGAATAAAACATTGCAGGATGCTGTCAGAAAAAAGGATTCCGTGCTTCGGAGGGCATGATAAGCCGTTGATTCCGGTCGCTATCTTTGATAGAGATATTTACATAAGTAAACCATGTCTGATACCTATTAGCTGTGCTATTGGGTGGTTTAAAACTTCTATCGACTCTACTTTATAGTAGAGTATTCTTGAGAAAAAAAAATTGAAAAAAAAAACTTAATTATGTTAATGATGATAGTGGCACATATTTTACGAGTTCTTCTTCTTAGCAAGTGGATTTACGAGTTGTACGGCCTTGACATTCACTTTCTAAGATGTTAAGTTATTCACCGGTGTATAACCTGTTAGAGGCATGACATTTAGGAAGCGGTGCGGTGCCGGTGCGTCGCCAATGCGTCGTTTTTGTATAGAAACTTCAAATCAAGCTGCGCTGCGCAGACGTAAATTACATACAAAATTGACACGCCTCCGCCTCGCCCGCGCCGCACCGCTTCCTATTTGCCATGCCCCTTAGAGTAGTGGTAGTTCTTTATATCGTACGACAATGTTTTAAGTTTTCAAAAAAAGTTCGAACCAAAAAAATACCATCCAGTTTCAATTGTACAAGCTTTATTTAGTTTGAGTCTAATTAACTTATCCAGGTTTTTTTACATACATACATAAAATCACGCCTTTATCCCCAATGGGGTAGGCAGATTAAAAACGACCTAAACAAAGGCAGTTCCGCCACGTCTAACAACTTTTAAGGGTTATTTATTACAGATGATTATGTATATTGCTATAGTGACGATCTCAAGATTGAGAGCAATATTAAGTATGGATTTGACAGGTCGTTTTGTACTAAAATGACATTTCTGATACGAACTCTAACTCGCTGTCACTCTTGAGAGCTGATTATAAATACGGGCCTAAATGGTAGAGGCAATAGATGTCAACTCATATTACATTGACAGATGACAATAAACTAATAAGCGCTGTGATGTGTTTGGTAATGATGCGGCCTCTGATGTCAAACGCCAGAAGCCAACGTTGATCTTTAGAATAAAATGAATGGACTCAAAACGATTATATGAGGAAATACGACAAATGTACTTATTATTTGCTTCGGTGCAATAAATGTGCTAAACAATCATTTAGTTATTTATTAAAACGTTACCACACAATATGAATTGAATTTAATATAGACATTAATACCTACACTTGTTGTAGTATCAGTCACTCGTAGAAAGACATCTCATAATTTGTTAAAACCGCCGACACTGGTAAAGATTCGTATGCGCACAAAATCACAAAATCTTGACTAAAATGCTCTCCTGTCTGACTATCCTGAGAGAACAAAAAGGGACGGCAACAATTTTGGTTAAGATTCGACAGTAATGCTCTCGACTAGGTACTGACTGATTCCTACTGTATGCCAGAAAAGGGATGCAGCTGAACCAATTTATGTTATTTTATCCCAATCCACTTTGGAAGACCATTTAACAATTTAAAATTACCGTATACTTAGGCCCGTATTTATAATCAGCTCTCAAGAGTGACAGCGAGTTTGAGTTCGTATCAGAAATGTCATTTGAGTACAAAACGATCCGTCAAATCCATACTTAATATTGCTCTCAATCTTGAGATCGCTTTATAAATACGAGCCTTACTTACTTCTAATAGGCATTTCTGTCCCATCACTGGTGGTTATGTAACAAGGTGAAGGTCGTCATAGATCAGTATGAAAAGGTCAGTTTATAGTTTGCGCAAACTGTTTAATCCTCTCATGTGTGATATTTGATGGATTACTTTTAATTTAAATAGAATATTACATTCGGTATTTAGGTCTTTTGATCTATCTGAGTTAAGATGTGCAATATTTTAAGCTGTTCAAGCTTTTATGAATTGAATTAAAATTGTTTTTAAATAATAGAAAAGAACTTGTAAAATACGTATTTTTTTGTTAGTTTTAAGGCAATATCAAAAATGAATGACAATATAATTATTAGACAATTTGATTTCAATTTTGTAAAATAAACATGATTTCATTAATGATTTACTCTTTTAAATATGTCTCTTGTTTTTAATTATATTTTTCATGTAAATAATAATGATAAATATTTTGATCAATATTATTTTGTGATAAGTTCACTCAAATCGAATGTATTTTTAAAAACCGATACGAGGTAAATGACAGAATTTAGGATGCCAAGGATAACTTACAATTATGAAGATGGACATAGCACGCACTAAGGTCGGACTAGTTTTATATTTACATAAATAAATAAATATTCTTCTATTAGTTTTAAATGTCTCCTTTGCATCCGTTCAAATATTCATGACATGTTTTTGTATAAGTTCATCGTTAATGTTAAATCATAGAATGATATCATTTTTTATGGCCATTACGTAACATTCCGTAAATAAGGATACCTAATTTGGAACATATTTTAAATAAATGCGATATTTCAAATAGGATTTTTTGTGCTTTTAAAGAATTGGTAGATTTTAATTCTTAAAACAATAAAGAATAAAATAGCCTTTAGCTTATCAAGATCGTTTTAAACTAATTAAGCTAATAAGTTTTGATAGATTATGGATATTTCAGAAAATTACATTGTATTTTAAACTTTCGCAGTTTTATTTTCAATTATTATAGTTATAAACTGGTTCTAACCAGGATATAATTTTATTTGAAATTGAAATATATATCTTTTATTGTAAATTCTGATCTGATTTTAAAGTAATTCTTTTACAATCCTATTATAATTTGACAATTGTGAAATATTAGTTGACCGTGGGACCTATTTATCAGTCAGATTATAATTTATTTGACAAAATATAACTTGAACTGATTTGACATAGAAATCAAAGACAAATGTGCCTTTACATTTCGTCAACTACCTATATTTATACTATATAGAAAATAACAATAATAAAACAAAGAAATAAAATTTACTAAAATGTTTATTAACAACATTCAATTCGGAGTTTTATCACAGAATCGCTTGCACGACAGGCATTGAAATTGAGAGGTTGAGTATTGTGTTTTGGACTAGATATTTTTTTATTTTTTTTTATTAGCTTATTGGGGGGCGACGGGTAAGTGGGCGCCTTGGGGCTGGAAGCCGTTCTGGTCAGCGATGTAGGTGACGGTGTAGACGACACCATCGGGGCCGGTGTAGGAGTACTGGCCACGGACAGAGAGAGCCTCGTTCTCAGTTCCAGCGTTCTGCAGCTGTCCTTGCTCCTGCTGGGAGATACCATTGGAGGTCTCCACACTGAAACGAAAGGTAATTTATCTTATTATCAGCTCATTTTCATTCATTATTTGGTAATCGTCGACATTTTACATACATTTGGGAAACATTTCTGCCAGTGTCAAATTTTAACAAGTTCTATTACTACAATAGCCGTGCCCCCATTTTTGTGTATATAATACATTTGTTGCTGATTTAAGGCCCGTATTTATAATCAGCTCTCAAAAGTGACAGCGAGTTTGAGTTTGAATCAGAAATGTCATTTCAGTACAAAACGGCCTGTCAAATCCACACTTAATATCGCTCTCAAACTTGAGATCGCTTTATAAATACGAGCCTAAGTATGCAAGTAAAAACATGTTTGAAACTCACGCATAGTTGTATCCGTCAACACCGATGTTGTCGCTCTCGTATTTGAGGACCTGGGCGTCGGCGTCGGAGCCGGCAGGGGCGGCGACGGCCGCAGCCACGATCAGGGCGAAGACGATGAACTGGTGGAAGAAGAAGATCATAAGAATTGGGAGAAAAAAAGTACATTGAATGAATCTGTTGGTAGCAATAAAGAAAATGGACTGTCGGAAAAACAAGATCATAAGAATTGAGGAGATAAAGGAGAAGTGTTAATCTCCGCTGAAACAACGGAGTTGGAAGATCATGACAATTGTAGAGACAAAGAGAAAATTGTTAATCACTTTATAAAAGAAAAATCGGTATCTAGGTATATATATTTTTGTTGGTAATGTAGAAAGAGAACTGTTGAAATATAAAAACATTATGAATGGAAGAGATTTAGGTCCTATCATAAACCTTATAGAAAAATAAAGTATGATTATTGGCAATCTTCTAGAGGGGATATTGAAGTATTTGAAGAAAAAAAAAGAGAAGGAAGATTAAGGAAATTATGAAGAATTGACAGTAATAAAGAGTCTGTTAAAATTAGTAAATTTCTGGCATATGAATTGAAAAGATTGAGAGGAAGTAGTTGATTTATTTTCAAAAATTAGGTTATAA
Organism: Scrobipalpa atriplicella; assembly: GCA_029255725.1. Lineage (NCBI taxonomy): Eukaryota > Metazoa > Arthropoda > Insecta > Lepidoptera > Gelechiidae > Scrobipalpa > Scrobipalpa atriplicella. Next base: position 53,577 of record JARACY010000910.1, read on the forward strand.
AAGTTAGCAGTAATTTATAAGAAAATAGAATATTGGAAGAGTTATGTTAGAAAAAGAAGATGTAGCACAAAAATAATTAGAAAGAAGAGGAACAGTAGTCTATTACAAACTGTAAAAGATCAATAAAAATTAAAATTATATAAACTGGTGAAAAGAAATGAGTTTTTAATATACTTAGGATAAACGAGATGTATCATTTGAAAAGGAATAATAGATACACTTAATACTGTTGAAAAATTAAACTGAGATATGAGATAAGGAAGGAATAAAAATTTTAATGATTATAAGAAAAGTGTAGAGTTAAACTTGAAAAAGACTATAAAGATAACACTGGCTTTGTTTTTTATAAGTTATTAGAACTGTAACTCCAAAATCAAAAATATTCACGCAATGTCACACACGTACCGATTTCATTTTTGAAAAGGGAGGTTTTTGGTAGTCCTGGAACTGAGGAGGCAATCGAACGACTGATGCCTTCCTCACGGTGGAGATGGTATTTATACCTGCGCGTGCGCCGCAAGGACGCGCGGTGACATTTGAACTTAGCACATCTTCGCCGGCTTCATCTGCTTCGGCTTTAGAGAGATGTATGGGCATGTCCGGTTTATTGAATTGTTTAGTTTTAGTTTAGATTAAATTATAATTTTAAGTGGATTATAATTAAACTCTTAATTAGTATAGTTTAGTAACCATCATTTTATTTTTGCTTTAAGTCTAAAGGGTTGCAGCGCATTTATAACAGAAATATAACACAAAAATAATTTAAGAGACAAGTTATTTTTTATTAAAAATCAATAAATAGAAAAAACATAAACTTTTTATTAATATCACTTTTATTGCACTAAATGTAAGAAATGTTGATTTTGACGTGTTATCAATGTTATCATTATTATCATATACCATGGGTAGTTGAGGGTGAATGGAATTTACTCGGATTAATTAAAAAAAAGTGCTCTTTATTCTAGATAGGTGACGGAGACAGAATCGACGGCGACAAAGCAATTCAAAACTAAGAATTGAAGGGCTAATTCAAAGAAAGATTCAGCAATCAGCATTTAAATTTATTGACCCCATAATAGCTCAATCTACCAAGTATTAAACATAATAATTATTATAACTGCATCTAATTTGTAATTGTATTTTATTTAATTAATTATCTGTAAATATTCTTGTTACTTATAATATTTAGTTTGTTTTTTCCGTAATATCCTATTAAATTAAGTTTTTTATAATGTAGAACTTAAGTGCAGGAGAAAATCAATTTCAAAGAAACCTTAAACTTCACAACAAAGTCTTTTATAGTAGTATTTTTTATTACATATCACTTAAAGACATTATTCACAGAGTTATTTATAAACTCAGTCAAACCCCCATAAATCAGCAATTATTACAACATAAGACAACAATGTTCAGATGAACATACAAAAAGCTTTTTGTACAGTCATTGACAATTTTTTTCTTTAAATAAGCATCAAAATAAAAATTGACTCTCGAATCAGTATTAGCCCAACCCGCCAATTACTAGTATAACATTCACTGGTACTTAATTTATTGTTGTAGTAGCTTAGAAGATTTTAGTATCAAAGCCCTGTTAAAAAAATGCATCAGTTTTTGGATGAAGAAAACCTTTAAAAATTTCGGTAATTCGATTTTTGCTTTTGCAATTTTTATTAAGAGCCTAAAGTCCTATTTGTCACAGTTTTAAGCCTATCATCTTCTCTCTGCGACTATACCCAAAATTCTCTTAATCACTTTTGTGATAAAATTACGAGACAGGTATATATTTGTTTATTGTCAAGGTGTATAGAATCATGTGTTGCCAGCTGACATCTTTATATGCAAAATAAAATCTTAAACTAGTCAAGTCATCGCCCATTGGAATTATACTGATAATTCTGTCATAAACACCTGTCCATATTAAATAATCCATATTTTAAAACTAAAATTGATTTTTAGAAGTTTTTATATTAGAATGTCTTTTCTATAACTCTTTTACCTGCTGCCTTTTCTATATCTTCTTGTGGATTTGATGATAATAAATTCATAAGATATACCTTAACTCTGAATGGGCAACAACCTTTATTTAAAAATGTTATATCTTGCTCTCGACTCTCCTTTTAGTAGGTATGGGAAGGCAACACTGGGTTTTTGGTAGTAGGAAGATGGCAACACTTTTTCCCAAGCTCAAGCTGTCGCTATCTTGTTTTAAGACGGGGTGGGTGAGGTTGAACAAGGTAACAATAAAATTTAACTGTATTGTTATAGCTTTACAAGTATTTTGTAGTGTCATTTCACATTCTTGTTCCTTTAATGTCCTTTCTTGTATTTTAATTCATAGTGGCTACTGCATACATTATCCAGAAAATAAAATTACCTTCATAAAATGGTAGCTCTACTTGTCATATCAACTGATAAAGGTTTCGTTGTTGTTCAAAAGTTTAGGTCCTTAGAAAAATAAAATCCTGCCTCTTATAACTATGCAATATCAAGAGGTGTATCGCTATTCTTCTATGCTGGAGTGGGAGCGATAGAAAACCATTGAATGTTCCAGCCGCCCTTCCTCCCGGGCATGCTGTAGAAGTCTGCAAAAGGGATTCAAGGGTTAAAGTGTATTGTAATTTAGGCCATGGGCTAACATCCTGTAATTACACATTATAATCTAAATTGCTCTCAATTTTTGTCAGATGTGGCGAAGGCACCTTTAACGATTCGTTTTATGCCCTGCCTATCCCGTAAGGGATAACGGCGTGAGTTTATGTATGTATCGCTAGCGCCACTCAAATTACACGATTCATCTTAGACTTTAGTTACAGCAATTAAGTATGTCACAACAATCGCGTCTCGTTTCGCGGACTAGTGAGTCAGGAACACACGTAGACTTGCAATTCTCGTGCGCGTGCGCAACGACGCAATATCCGCCGACGCGCATAGCTGAGATTCACTGTCATTTGGCGTAGAAAGTCATCGTACTCTTTCTTTTACCTTGACCTTCTTTTACTTGTAAAGTCTTGTAAAGGTTAATTTTGAGATAATTAGATGCCTAAAACACTTTAAAACATATTGGTAAAAATTTTATTTTAAACTGTTTACCTTTATGCGTTACTTAGTATGTCGTATAAGTGCATTGCATATGCATAGTCTTAAAAGAATACCCGGAGTAGGCGTTTTTTATTTATTTCATACAGACAAAATAGCCTAATTCTTTTCTCAAAGTTTTTGCTGAACATTTACTAAAATATTGTAAATACTTAGTGTTTCCTGGTGTGGCCTGTATTTTACTTTGCAAAATGTCAACATAGATTTTGTGTAAAATACGTAAAATGATCTATTGTGTCCTACATTGTTCATCGGATTCAATACACTTGTTCTAGTCTAGACAAAGGATGTTTTAGATATTTTAGGTAGGTAATTACAAGTATAGTTAGTTCAAGCAGACGAAAAAGGTGTAAATTGATCTTTGAACTTAGAGTTCTATCTATGTTACCCTTTAGAGAACACAATCAGCTACGTCATTAAAAGCGTCTGATGAGGCATGTTTTGAGGTTAAGTTGGCTGTTAACGTTGTCTCTATCCTTTTCCTAATAGTAAAAAGAGACAGATCTAACTTGAAATTTGTACAGAATCGACACCTTATTTTTAAACTTTAATCACTCGGGAACCCCGTGATTTAGATGATCTGGTTTACATACACATTAGAAGGCTGCGCATGAGTTTATTATGCGGAATCATCTGATAACTTGATCCAAACTGGTTTCCTATCATTATGATCTTCTAGTTCTATTCATACTTTGAATAAATTATTGAGTGTTTACCGTGAGTTCCGATGCACAACTAAAGGAATGTTAATAAAATTGTGAGGAATATTGTTAAAGCTACCGAGAATTAAGGTAGGTTGGAAGTGCCCCGAGTGCAAATCTCCTCCACGTAACGATGATGATACACCGGTTAAAGACGCCAATGAACAGCGCAATCATATCTCGCCACCAGAAGCGCAGGAATTGGTCACCCCTACCCCCCCCGGCTCATCGCACGACTCGTCCGTGTCTCCTGCTGCAAACCCACCTAACTCCGATATACTGATTGCCTTTGACGACTTCAAGCAAGAAATAACAAAAATGCTTACGGTATGGAAGAACGAGCACGACACTATGCTCTTATCTTGGAAGAAGAAACAGGATGAAACACTCAGCCGACTGATTAACGAGGTAGCTGAAATAAAATCCCAGTGCCAACTAAATAAAACAACTAACGCCGAAATTGAGACAAGCATTCAATTCTTAAGTAATAAGTACGAACAAACGGAGACTAAAATATGCCTGCTGGAGAAAGAGAAATCAGATAAACTAAATCGGATAATTAATCTGGAGCAGCAACTGTCGGAGGTCAGAATGCAATCCCGCCCCACCACTCTGGAATTACGTAACATCCCCCAGTGTACAACAAAACTAGAAACACCAAGTGAACTCTCACCTATTATAATGGCCGTTGCCAAAGTTATCAAAAAGGAAACTATTCCATCCGACATACGAGACATTTATCGCTTACCTGGAAAACCAATCACATCCAAAACACCGCGTCCTATAGTAGTGGATTTTAGCTCAGCCCACTTTCGGAACGATTTTCTATCACAGGTGAGAAGTTTCAATAAAGAGAGAGAACTGCCTGAAAAACTGAATACTGAAATTCTTGGACTATCAGAAGAAAAAATCCCTGTATACGTTGATGAACATCTACCACCTTTTATGAAGAGACTTCTCTACGAAACCCGCAAACTTGCCAAAAAATGTGGCTTTGCTAGCTGGCATCACAGCGGAAAGATATTTATCAGGAAAAATGATAATGAAAAACCAATGCAAATAATCTCAGAAAAGTGTCTGGAATCATTAGGGAGAGAAAAATGACTAGACTTAAAGAGTTTTGTTGCTATATTTTTTGTATTAAGTTTTGTTTTACTCAATAATATTAAATACTCATCATGCCGCAAACACACACAAACACATTCATACACAGACACTCTCACGCTCACACATCTCAACACAAATAAGTTCCTCTGTACAATAAATGTCACTAGCCCAGCTTGTAGGTTTTTATGCAGCGTCGAAAAACTAATGGACTCCATCGCGAAAAATAAATAAATAAACAAAAATGACTAACCAAAATATAAATAATATTTCAGAAGAAATAGATAACTTGTCCGTTGCGGAATCATTTTCTTGTTCCCCTGATCAGTGCCTTATTTTACTTGGACAATACAGTCTTAACATAACGCACATAAATATTAGAAGTATAAGAAGAAATCTTGATAGTTTTCTCACGACGATGTCTATGACTAAGATTTGTTATGATTTAATAATACTTACGGAATGTAGGCTTGGAGAATCGCTCCATATACCGCTTCTGCAAGGATACTCCTACCACTATACAAAAAACAATCCGATTCAAAATGACGGAGTAGTTGTATACGTCAAGCACTCTATAAAAGTATCTATCTACGAACCAGATTTTGAAAATGCAAACTGTCTAGTTTGTACTCTAAATAATATAGCATTAGTGTGTATATACCGCTCCCCATCTTATACAGACCTATCAAAATTTTACACTAGCTTAGACCGCACAGTGTCTACACTTAAACGGTTTAAAAATCTAATTGTGATAGGCGATATCAATGTAGATATAAAACCAGGGAGTATAGATGATAATAGTGATGAGTATCTAACAATTGCAGCGTCATTGGGGTTACTACCAGGCCACGTAATACCAACAAGATACGGAAACTGCCTTGATCATATTATGATGAAAAGTAAAGGACCCGCTAGGATTGCAGTTTTAGATACTATTGTCACTGACCACCAACCAATCATACTAAGTCTTAAAATTAAACAAAAAATAAAAGTAAACATTACTTACACTATATCTAAAACAGACTTCACTGCTGTACAAAATGAAATTGACTCGACAGATTTTAGTGCAATACTAATGGAAAGGGATCCTAATTTAGCTACTGACAAGTTAATTCAAATTATACAAGAAATTACTATGAAACACACACAAATTAAAACAACCCAAAAGAAGAACAAAATTTTAAAGCCGTGGATGACAGAAGGTCTACTTCGCTGTATTAGAAACAGAGATAAATTACACCGAAAAGTTAAAAAACAACCTAACAATGAGATACTTCTAATAACCTATAAGCGATATCGAAATTTCTGCAACAGTCTACTAAAAAAACTTAAGCGTTGTTACGAAAAAAGCGAATTTGCAGCTGCTAAAAATAACATGAAAGCCACCTGGAAGGTAATAAAAGCAGTTTCAAATATTAACTCAGAACCACACCCACCCGTAGAACTTTTAGATATTGGGAACGGACCGACAGACTCAGTAAACAAAGTTAACCGATTTTTTGTAGGTTTAGGTGAAAACCTGGCATCAAAAATAAATCCAAATCCCAATAGTATTCCTCCATCTTATAAACCTTCGACAACAAATACATTTAACTCTCTGGTTATTTTACCTGTTGAAGAAATAGAAGTCGAACGTTTAATCAAAGAATTGCGGATAGACTGTGCTACTGGATGGGATGCTATTCCAGCTAGAGTTTTGAAGAACTCATCCGCGACATTGACACCTGTTATAACTTACATTTGTAATTTGTCTATTAATGCAGGTGTTTTCCCGGACGCACTGAAAAAAGCAGTAGTTCACCCGATTTACAAGAGTGGGGACAGAGCCAGTGTCACAAATTACAGACCGATTTCAGTTTTGACTGCCCTTTCAAAAATATTTGAACGCATCCTTAACAACACCCTTGTTGAATATTTGAAGAAATATAATATACTTGCTAAAAATCAGTATGGGTTCAGAAGCGGAATTTCTACGGAGGATGCGGTGGCAGACTTAACAGAAGCTGTCACCAAAAACTTGGAAAATAGTATGAAGTGCCTCGGAATTTTCCTTGATCTTTCAAAAGCATTTGACACTGTCTCTGTCCCTACCCTCTTAACCAAACTAGAACATATTGGAGTTCGAGGAATTGCCTTGCAGATATTTAAAGATTACCTGACTGAACGTTACCAGAGGGTTAAAATCCAAGGTACTATTAGTGAAGACTTATTGATCAGTTTTGGTGTACCTCAGGGGAGCGTCCTCGGCCCAACCCTTTTCCTTATCTACATCAATGACCTTTGCCTTGCAAACTTAGAAAACTGCCAAGTATTTACATATGCAGACGATACGGCTCTGTTAGTCTATGATGAAAGCTGGGAGAGGGTGAGGGCGCGAGCAGAAAATATACTGCGCACTGTTATGAAGTGGTTAGACGACAACCTACTCACCCTCAATACTGATAAAACCAGGTTTATGCGATTTCTCCTCCCAAATACTAGGCCACCGCCAATCGAGTCTCGTTTACTTAAAATACATTCTTGTAGTGATGTCTCCATCTGTAATTGTAAGTCTCTCGCAATGGTAAATCAGATAAAGTACTTAGGGGTAAACCTAGATGAAAGGTTAGACTGGAACACTCACATAGAGATGCTCTGTTCTCGTGTCAGACGACTCATTTATATTTTTAAAAACTTGAGACTCTCAGCAGATTGGCAAACTTTACAGTTAGTTTATTACAGCCTATGTCAGTCAATTATTACGTACTGCATCTTTATATGGGGGGGTACCTACAAGACTGTATTATTGTCTCTGGAACGGGCTCAAAGATATGTACTTAAAGTTCTACTTTTTAAACGAAGAGACTACTCAACTAGCAAACTCTACGCTGATTCACAAATGCTGACCGTTAGACAGCTTTATATATTAAAATCTATACTACACAGACATTCATCCCTTCCGTTTGACATAAATCAAACTTTGAGGCGATCTGGTCATCCTGTTTGTCCCAGTGTGAGATGCCGTACAGCATATGCACAAAGACAACATATTGCACAAAGCGCCTATAGATAGATAGATAGATAGATAGATAAAGCATTTATTCGGTACCATAGTTGTACCTATCTGTACAATAAAGTTAATAATCAACTCTCTGTTTACTCCCTAACTATACGAGAAGTAAAAATAAAAGTTTCAAAGTGGCTGCAAACTCTTACTTATGACCAGACCGAGGAATTACTAACTCGCATAAGATGATTCTTTAAATTAAACATTTTAAATGTACTTTTAAACACATACACAACACAACAGACACAATAACACTCACATCTATACATACTTACTTATTCATACATTGAGCATAGTTTCATTCAATTAATTTAACCTTTTGTTACTAAATTTCTTAATATTTTTGTCTTAAGTACAATAATTATAATTCGCTTCATGTTCACTCCTGTGTAATAAAAATTGATTGTAACACGCTGTACTTATAAGTGAAAGATTATCACCAGTTCCTATAATACAGGTTGATTCCTAGCTTAGGAACTGTCTGATAGTCTGACAGATCTCAATGGCTTCTGTACAATTAATTCATGTTAACAAAGACAAAGACTTGTAAAGTTGTAAAGTTGTTTATTGTACTTGAATAAAGATTTTATTATTATTATTATTATTATAAATGTTAACTGCTATTTGGAAAAAACGAACTTAGTTGCATTATCCAAACATAATAATTATGTTTATTATAAACAATCATTCAAAATTATACTATCAACTTTTTGTGTCGCCCATTGGTATTGAATAATTCCCATAAGTCCCCTGATGGAAAACCGAAAGCTCAAACTAAAGAAGCAGAGCTTAACAATCTGCTCGTTTAAATGGGAAATATTTTGTTATCTCAATAAAATTTATCCAAGGTTCTCTATTTTGTGTTTTTGTTTTGCTTTACACGTACGGAACTCTAAAATCTAATCCCAAGTATAAAAACCATAAAGTCCACCCACTCATTGTGTTAGTGAAGCCTTCGTTAAAAGTCAACCGAATGCCGCCATTTTTGTATAAATTTCCTAATCGAGCTGTCATATAAATTGTAAATTCTAGATATAAAATCACACGTGCATGTGAATTTATATCACAGTCTGATCACAGTATAAAAAATATTTGATTGATCAAATTTTTTTACGGATATTAAGTTGAGTCGGGAAGATTATATAATAAAAAAATTATTTATCATTTTTGTGAATTTAAGTTGTAATTCGAGAAGAACTACTTATATAAATTGCATCATTTATAAAATTAATGAAAATTAATTTAAACAAGAAAAAGAAAGTCAACAAAAGAATGTAGGTACACTATAATAATAAATTAATTAATTATTATTATTATTATTTACACTATATAGCGGTCTTATTATTGGACTTTACAGACATTTTTTATTCTCCTTTAACAACCATAGTTACTTATAGTTTTATGAGAAATTCACATTTCTACAAACAATAGAAGAAACATACATACTTAATATATTAGTTTAACTTTGATGGATGTGCTCCTCTTTGGCATTAGATGGAAATTTAAATAAAATCAAGAAAATTTCAAGGTCGCCTTATTAGGAAGGTCAAGCGCTCACTCGATGAGTTCAAGGTGACGATCATTATGGGAATCAAATTTTATGTTTTGGATCAGATAATGGCTTATAGATTATGCAAATAGGTCGAATTAAGAACTGGTCACAAAAATCGTCTTCCTTTAAAAACTTTTGAGAATTAATTTTATTTCTATTTAAGTTATTATAATAATTATGACAAGACAATATTTTATCGTAATTACATCTTAACTTTAATTATAAAATAAGTTTAATTTGATTTAACTTAGAAAGTTTCAAGTTTGTAATGTAGAAATTATGTTTCTTTGATCATATAAATTACTTGAGATCGCATGTCTTTCTTTGTTTATATAAAACAAGATGTCATACTAAAATGTTAAATTCCGTTATTGACACAACAGCCCACTCAACAAAAATAATCATTCGATTCAGAAACATCTGCATATATCTGGGTTTTTTTTTCGGTAGCACATTAACATGGTTGGCGTGTTAATAAAATCGTATGAATTATTGAATTTGAAGTTGTTGCATAATCCGACACAAGGTAAAGAAGCCATACTGATATGGTAATAAGAATTAGCTTTTAGCATGATTTTACGGATTTTATGACGCCTCGGTAACCTATACACAAAATTAGATAAATGGACCTAGTCGTTCTGTAAATTTAATTTGGATGAAGTTAGTAAGAACAGAAGGCCGTTGGAGCAGATGAGTTCTAGAGAGGGTAGGACGATGATATTCGTAAGAAAGCGGGCAGAAATTGGATGAGAACGGCTGAAGACCGAGCTGAGTGGCGTGCCATGGGAGAGGCCTAAGTATGTCCTGCAGTGGACATATGATGATGATTAAGTAAGTTAATGGTTGCAAATTTGTAATGCCCGAGTGGTGCTGGATCAGTTATGCCACAGTTGTATGGTAGGTATATCTAGGGAACAATAGTTTACAACCTCTTATTATTTATTGATAGAAGTTTCTAGGTATTATTTGAAATCCCCCATCGTTTTCCAAATAACTATCAAAGCCTTAAACAATCTCTCAATACAAATCTATAAAATTATTTCTGCTCAATACTCGTGTATTAAATCGAATTCTGAATAGACTGTGGAAAATTGACGAGCAAATAAATAGTGAACAATAAATTCAAGTCCGCGCATGCGTGAAGTCACAGTTCGTAGTAATCTTTCTCCCATAGGCAGTTACACAATATTAAGTCTGTGCTTTAAATGCTGTGACAGAAATTACCCAACACAATATGAATCACATAGAGCTATAATTTTTAAATGAATGTGCCCAATTTTGAAATAATATGACAAACAAGTTTTAATTTAATTCCTACAGGCATACCAGATTTAACGAAATTTACATGTTTTTTCTGATGTAATATAATAGGTACTTACAAGTCCTTATGTAAAAAGACACCTCCAACTCAAACTAGACGGTTTCCTTTTTAACCGCAACTCAAAATATAGCACAGTGCTATCGATTTGTGGAGAACATGATTTAACTAAATCTTAACCAAAATATTTGCCGTCCCTTTCTGTTCTCTCAGGATAGACAATGACAGGTGGCCATTTTAGTTAGTCAAGATTTAATGATATTATGCGCTTTCGAATCAATACCATTAGGTACATGTCTTATTTCTCTATCTAATCTCTTGATCTTCACCAGCGGATGTCGAAGACAGGGCAAAGTGGAGTAGACCAAGCTGGAAAGATTCCTGCATTAATCTAGAAAAAAGGTTGGAAGACGATGAAGAAGAATACAAAATATTATAACTCGGTAATGTTAATATCAACAAAAAAAAACAGTGTAAAGTGCAGTGCGAACGACTATTATTTTTATGTTTTTATATCTGTTCTCATGTAAGTGACTATGTCTTTAATGAGAATAAAGAATCTTTAAACCTAAAATATACATGAACTTCTTCAAATGCAACCATATCATAACTTCATAAGCCATAAACCGGACACCATCGGCCGATAATGACCCGTTCACATACAATTTAGTAAGATATAAATCTATCTTATAACTATATTTAGAGGTATAACTATCAGGATCTCTTTAATTTACGAGCTTGAGAACATTAGCATAACACAGACCTGTCATGCATAGACTAAGCTCTAGAGTTCAGTAATCAGTATGCATATGCTTCTAGCGACGCTACGGCTCGGGTTATTCGGTTTTCAATGATTTTCCCGTAGAATTTTTTTTTCTCGTTAAGAATGTTTATAATGGAGGGACTGGATTTGGTGAGAGTATGATCACAAGAAGTAGAATAAGATTAAGGATGAAAGACTCAAATAACTCGTAGGTTTAAGAGCTCCACTGCTATTTTAAATACTGTAGTATGTAAGTATATGAAAAATTCTAATCTAGTCTAGTCTATGGACAATGATAGGTCTTTGGTACGTCTTCGGCTTAGTAAATGTTGTGGTCAAACGACCCTATTGTACCAATGAACTTTAGCCAGCCTCTCTAGACGACTGGTCTGTACTGTAAGAAGGCAATTTTATCAAGAGCCATGGACTATAATATGATTATTATTTGACAAATATTTTAAAATTTAACATGTTGTACGTTAATATTTTCAGAGGTGTGCTGACATCACAAGACTTTGAAATTACCTATAATAAATATTCATACATTTTCATTATTTTGCTGTATGCATGTCATAATTTTTTAATACATTTTTTTTAATAATAGGCATTATTTTGCTAATAAAATGGTTTAGATTTGTTAAATTCATTATTTATTTTGAGTCTTGGATTTGTCATTTATTTGTCATGATTATAAAAGTAACGTAATTATTAAAACAGTGTAAAAGCCAATATGCAATAATTTAAATATGTGATAGACCTTTTTTCATTAAATTAATTCAATAAGTCAGAGCTCTATGTAAACTAGTTGCATATTACTCTCTGGCCAGCTAAATCGGAGTGTCAGTCGGGTCACACCGCCACAACCTGCGAATACGCACTGTTATGTTACGCATACAAATTGTTTATCCAGTAAGCCACTTGCGCTTTTAACATGCGATGTGCTATACATTACTGCATTGCTGTTACAGACGTACATCCTACATAAAGCTACTCCTGTGACATACCTAGTCCCTAAACCGATTTTCGGTGACGGCGGCGATTAGCAACTAGGTATCTACATTTTGATTTGGTTGAGCAAGGTGATGAGCTGGAAATGTCCTGACCAAAATGAGCTTGAAATGTCCTGACCAAACTATGAATAAAACAAAAAGTCACAGCCTCCGGGACAAGAAGCCAAGTTTCAGACTATTTAACCACAGAGGCAAACAAAACCAGCAATGGATATGCAATGTGTACCTATAATATTGAAAGTATGTTTAAGAAGGCGTTGTACAGCACTCTATTTCAACAGATTAAAGATACGACACATTATAATACGCATTGGCACAGATTAAACAAGTACGATGCCTGGTGAGATGCGTAGAATTCAATAGTGATTTGTATAGGCGGTGATGTTCAGATTTCTCGCGTAATATAGGAATTGCATAATGACGAGACATTGCAGTAATCATGGAAACAATGTTGCGTGAAATTATAAAATTATAATGCAACTGAATGATACTTATACAGTTTTTTTACAGTTTATTGTACACAAATTCAAGTATTATAAAAAATATTTTAGGCAGGCATATAGTAAGTACCAATTTACAAAATTTCTTTTAGCTTACCTGTATAATTAGGTAAGGTAGACGTAAAAAGTGAGGAATTTAAAGACAGGCTGATCAAGATTATTATCATGATCACCTATCTTACCTTGACCTTACCTTAATACTCTATACGTGAAAATTTGCTCTATCAATTATTTTTAAATACCTTATAATTATTAAAGCTTCCATATAATTATGTGATCTATTTCACGCATCTCAAGAATTTGACTAGGGTCATCTTAGAGGTCAGAAGTTTTTTCATTAGATTTAACAAAAGTTTATTTAAATAATATAGTTATTTTTGTTAAAATTTGATACTCGACGATTCGGATCTTTTACCTATTAAATTGAATAGCAGTTGCACACAATCAGTCACAAACAGTCCACTATTGGACATAATCCATTGGAGCATAGTTATTTGACATACCCGGCATGTTTTTTTTTTTCATTCATCCATTAAAGGATAGGCAAAGGAACAGAGCCATACACCCTCGTCTGATTTTTCACATCATCTTGAATTTGCTAATTTTTAAGGCATAAGCCAAGTCTTCAGTATATTATCATTAAGGCATTTAGCCAAGTATTTTCAGGCGGGTTGACAAGCTCATTGCCTATATTCACGGGGAATGTTGCTGCCATTTCCTTTTTATACACTCGCAGAAAGATATGACAAAATGCTAACTCTGACCACCACCACCATCACATGATTACAATAATAGAACAATTAATAATAGAAAACACTTGTTTATTTATGATAATTTACTGTAAATTTAATATCAGATTATGTACGATCTATAAGGTATAGTAAACTGTTTCCGAGGCATTGTTTGCATCATCCTTAAAGCTATCTTCTTGCTACTGTTTTATCATTAAAGTCATAATAAAATGACTTATTAATTAACCAAATACATCCATAAAATAATAATATTATCGACTGTTTAATAAATTTTAAATTTATTGACGGACCCAACATCGCCTTAATTTTCTTTGTGTAAGTAAGTAAGTATTTTTGTACGGAAATAAATACATGTCTCGGTATACTTTTAGGCCCTCAAATTTAGAGATACGCAAACGTTAAGCAAACTTTACAAGTTGAAAATTAAATGTGCATTATCTAGCTCAAAACGTTACAACGTCATCTGTTTATGTAAGTAGCAGACGAATACATGCCTATCTAATTTATATAAACAATTGTACATAAAAAATCTACAGCCACTTATTAGTTTGGTAAACATAGAATTACGTAGTGGCAAAACAAGTTAAGTAGATTTCTATTGCCCTTTTCATTACCCCTTCAACACTAGGCTATATCTGTAAATCTCATTAAATAATGCAATAAGTCTTAAATACCTCTAATAGCTGTTAATTACATATCTTGCTTGGTCGTGGGGCCCTATTCAAAAATGGTTGGGGGAGATTTAAGACATATAACGTGGACCGCAATGGAATAATGTATTCATTAAAAACTTTTTTTTTTTTTTTTTTTTTCGAGTGGGTTTTAAGAACTTCATCTGATTGACCACTGACATATAGTTTGTACGTCGACCACTATCAAAGACAGCGATCGGAACATTTGGGACTGGCAGCTTAACGTGCCGTCCAAAACACGGATTCTTTTTCTTAACATACTACCAGGTGATTCAGGCTGTATTATCCTAACCTAACCAATCACAACAAATTTCATAAAACAAAAAGTTTATAGTATCAAAATTTTAAAAAGTAACACTTAAAATACTGATGAAAATTAATTGCAAGGGTCCACATTTTGAAATCGAATCCATTTGGCGAATCCAAAACATGCGGTCCATGTAAAATCCAATAATTACACCTCATAGATTCTCTTACGACTACGGGATGCGCTTGCGCTTTGCGACACGCTTGTCGAAACGATGGGTTGCCAGACGGTTCTTTCAAAATTAAAAGATATATTATATTATAATTTTCATTAGAATTAAGTACTTATTGGCTTACGTAACAAATGTACCAGATGCTTTTCTGGAACACTGTAAAACCCAGGTTTTGGTGTATTGTTTGTAATGTAATGTAGGTTATAAGCTAATGACCTGTGTCCAATTATAGCAAAACGTAATCATCATCATCTCCCTAGCTTTTTCCCGTATTTCACGGAGTCAGCTACCTAATCTTATAGGGGATTGATAATCTAATATCTGAAATACTCCTTTTGTGTTTTTGTTACTAGATTAGGTAGTCGACCCCGTGAAATTCGGGAAAAGGTTAGAGAATAAGAAGGGAGATGAATGATGTTGACATGACTACTTTACAAAAAAAAATGCTTTTGATCCGCCCCCAATCTCAATAATTACTTTTTAAATAAATAGTAATTTAGCTGCAATACTTCGTACTCTGGCATCACAGCTGGCATTTGCTGCGCCCGCGCCGACACAAGTGCAAATGCCAGGCTTTCACGTGCCGCGCTTAGGCCCAGTGCACACTTGATACTGTTAAGTCCAAATTAGCTCTCAAGCTCTCAAGCAAGACTAACAGCGAATTTTAATTCTTATAACTTTTAAAGCACTCGCAATTTTACTGTCATTCATTTTACTATTTGTTTGATCAAGTCAAATCGTGATAGAAATGAAAATTAAAAATAATCGCGAGCGCGTAAGTAATGAATGAGTGCTATAGATAAAAATAATATTTAATCTTAATTAAATTAAGAATAGGACTGAAAGTCATTCAGCTATTATTACTTTATTTTTTATTCAATTCTGAAAGTTAGTCCATCTAGTCATTTAAAAACAAATATATCCAGACTACTCATAGATCTTTTACTACTATTATTTTGACAGATAGAAGTATTGTTATCTTAGTGAGCAATGATCATAAAACATATAATGAATTCTGATTTATTTTAAAACTAATCATGACAATAATATCATTTAAATACGACACCCGAAGAGTATACCTATAGGGTGAAGTTATTCTAACCTTGGATCATATAAGTAGGCATAAGTGTAACCTAAGCCTTAGGTCAAATGCCGAGTTATTATTATGAATTACATTAACTTGATATTTGATATGCAAGTGAATCTTCTGCAATTTTATTAGTAAATGATTATGATTGATCATTCGATATGACTATGACTGATTCAATCAACATAAACTTATAAACTATTAAACTAACTGATTGCATGAGTGGAGAGTAAACGAATTTTGACATTTCTGTGCCTAAAGTGACATAGTTCTAAAGGCTCGTAAAATTACCTAGCTTTCTCTCCTCTCCTATTTTCTACAAGGATGCGATCTATCTATAGACAACCTGCCGATGGCAAATGAATGAGGCATATTATGTCAAGCAGTAGACTGCTATGGCTGATCTTTATGATACTCTGGGATTTTTGGTCATTTCATTTTGTTTGTCTGCATATATTTGTTCCTTTGCATGTAGTACTATTATATATTCTGTGCCTCTGCCTTGATCCTTTGATAACTTTAAGTTATGGGATAGAATTCAAAAGTAACTGTCCAATTTATTCTGTGATGGCAAATTTCATTTACTTAAAGTTCATAAGAATATAATCTTATCCATTTCCTTACAACCACAACCAGTAATCCTATGTTTATTTGAATCTTAACAAATCTTGATTTTTGACACTAATTACTCTACAACAACCTTTAACATAATTTGTTGTGATCTAAAAAGATTGATTCATCAAATTAGTAAGGTCGTTGCAACTTGTTTTCGTAATTAATACACACACGGATGTGTAAAGCCAAGTCGATATATTTTTTATAAATCAGTACGATAGGTAATCTGGTTTCCAGCGTTATGTGAAAGTCTTTGTATTTAAAAAGCGATCTAAATATTGAGGGCGATATGAAGTATACATTTGACATGGCATTTTGTACTGAAATTTCATTTCTGATACGAACTCAAACACGCTGTAAGTTTCAAGAGCTGATTTTTAATACAGGCCTTAGTCTTGATGAAGAGTAATTTTTCTAGATATACCTAATTAGTTTTAAATCTAATAGTCATTTTTTTGTCTCTGTTAAAAGTTCAATTTCTTCTAAATTAATATAAAAGTTTGATTATAATAAACATTATTTAAGAAGCATATTAAGTTCTCTTCTTGGCCTACTTTCTACTTGACGTTAATATGAAATTGAAGTATTTTTTGAACTTGGATCTTTTTTTACATTTTTGTAGTATCATTACACGTGATTTGTATGAGTTATGCTACAACTGTTTTGGAGATGGTATAAAATTTATTTAAGGTGCTTCCTGCTTTATATAACATTATACAGATGATACATTCTGATTCTCAAGGTTAAGATGAACGTTAAACGAGTTGATCTAGTCTAGTTAGAGAGGAATTTGTGACTTCATTTTTTTATTGGTCTCCTAAAGTTTCGTATTTAAACTAGAGATAATCTTTTGTCTTTACGTTTTTTTTTTAAATAAAGCAACAAAAAACTACTGTTTAATACTGATGTGGTTATTGTACGATTGGTTTATAAAGGTGACAAAAGACGACAACGGAGCGAACTTGCCAAGAAGTCTAAAATAAAATGCACTACATTCTTAGATACGTACAAACGGAAAACAGCAATGTATTGACATTGGTTTTTGAGGCTTTTCCTTTATATCACTCATATAAATACCGCTGACAGAACGCTAATCGCAAAAAAAAAAAACAACTAAATGGTATAGTTAAATAAACCGCTACCCGCTACCAAGATTTAAAAGATATCGAAAAGGATATCCATTTATCTAAACAGCACTTCAGCTGTCAAATAAAATAAAATAAAGCTATTATTGTAAAGGTGAAACTGTTCACGACCACTGCGTCCGCGTCGCTACCCCATCCATCAATGTTCAGTACCTCTGCAACTTGTAGTTCAACACAAATACCAAT